>JAZGTJ010006467.1:0-24853 GCA_036877575.1 Botia almorhae | reverse complement strand
TTTCCATAGAACACAAATGTTACGCAATGACCAATTTGCTCTCTTACGTATAATTAAAGTGAACGTTTTATACTGAAAAAGGTTTAAAAAGCACTATAAAAGTATCATAGTCCAAGTATTTCACCATCCAATTTCCATGTTTGATAAACAACTGCTAGGGTCTCCTTTGATGCTTCAAGGAGGGAAGAAAATAGAACAGGGTTGGAACAACATGAGGGTTTGTAAAATGTTGACAAAATGTTTATTTTTTGGTGAACGTGCACCTTCACTCGTAATTTTCCTCTCAGACTTTAGTGGAACGCTGTACAACGATGCAAAATCACACCTGTTTGATTTTCTTCCTCATGAAGTTCGTCAAGAACTGCAATCTTTCCCTACAGACTAACTTCCACCCAGTTTGTTTTTCTTAAGCAAAAATGTCCTTCGGCCATATGCATGCAGGCACTTCCTGGAAATGCATGACTAATCCACACATGCGATGTACAGCAGCCGGAGGCCCCAATGTTCTCACACCCACACAGCTCCTGCTCCTCCATCCCCTTATTTCCACTCCACCTCTCGTTTTCCATCTCACTCTCATGAATGTTTGTCCGCTTAGTGTTCCAGCAGAGGTTTAATTCTAATTCCCTTCGGCGCAATTGAGATTGCATCAACATCAGTTCCTCTCTTATCACCCCAGAACTTACGCATTTATCACACGTGAAAATGCGACAATCTGCGTCAGAGGCTGAAAGTAATGCCGCCTCTGGGAGTCCTTACACTGCCAGATCTGACCGTAAGGGCGTGTCTCTGTTTCAGCCTGCAACTGTAACGGCAAGAGCGCCGAATGTTACTTCGACCACGAGCTGTATCGCGCCACGGGTCACGGAGGTCACTGTGTTAACTGCGCCGACAACACGGATGGGCCGAACTGCGAACGATGCCTGGACAACTACTACAGAGACGGGAGCGGTCGACGCTGCCTGTCCTGCGGCTGTAGCCCTGTTGGTGAGTAACAAACACGCAGGCCTGAGGATCAGAAGGTCTTAATGCAGTTCACACTGTGGTTTGAACTTCATTGTGTCAATCTGGGTCTTTTCACACCAAGCGCAAAACCACAAAGTCACATGCGAATCACAAATGCAAATTTGCACTCAAACGCTTCACACCGAGCGTGATCAGTGTGAAGAGTTTTGTGTTTGAATGCAAACGTGACAGACTCTAGTGGTTCACATACTTCAGTACGACCCACCCCGACTCCAGAATTAACACCTGTTAGCTTGAACTCTAAACCCAGCTGACATGTCCTAGAATTCGAATAATAACACGTCTTACAATGCCAATTCAACGATATCATCTTTCAAAAGCTTTTTGCTCAGTGAGTCAAACTTATATGATCAGCAAATGTTGCATTCTTTCAGTCTGAGTCTTTGTCTAAAGGAGCTAACTGGAATGCATTGACATTTTAACATTTTGTTTTATAGAAATTTAAGTATTTATGTAGCTCAATGGGTAGAGCATTGCATTAGCAGGGCAAACGTTGTGGGTTCGATTCCTAGGGAACATATTAAATTGCACGACTTGAATGTACCGTAAGTCGGTTCGGATGAAAGCCTCTGCCAAATGGAAATGTAAAAATGTAAATGTAAAGAAATGATGAATAGGCCTCTGTGATTATCAGTGTTATGAGTCTGTAACAGTGTGACGTGTTGATGCCTCACCCACAGGTTCTCTCAGCACTCAGTGTGACAACACTGGCAGATGTAGCTGTAAGCCTGGAGTGATGGGAGACAAGTGTGACAGATGCCAGCCTGGGTACCACTCACTGACTGAGGCAGGCTGCAGGTACTGACCTTGAAATCATCTACCACAAACTCTAGAAGACCGAATTCGATCTGCAGATCCATTAGTCAGTAGCTTCAAATGTATCAATGGCTTTAAAGTTGTTACCATCTCCTCAGTTCCTCTTTTTTCCCGCTCCATCTCCAGACCGTGCGCCTGTAATCCTGCCGGAAGCACACAGGAGTGTGATGTCAACACGGGACGCTGCCAATGCAAGGAGAATGTGGATGGCTTCAGCTGTGATAGGTCAGACTCATTAAGTTTTCAAAAAAATCCACGCACATGCTCTCTGTCTGTCTTACACACACACACACGCACACACACACGTTTGCTTATCGATCTAAATGGGGACGTTCCATTCCAATGGAGACTTTTGTTTTTGTTTGATTGTTTTTATAAACAGCTTGTTATGAACACTATAACCTAACGCTAACCCACGCTAACAGAAAACATTCTGAAACTTTATATACTCTATTACTGTAGCATTTTTACAAATGAGGATGTCCCCAAAAAGGTTTTGCTCATATTTGTCAGTTTTTGCTGGTTTTTGGGTACAAATTTGACCCCAATATATGGTTAAACTCACACACGCACAATAACAACTGCTGTCACACACTTGACTTGTTCACAAGGACAGACGTTATTATTATGCTAAGTATGTTTACATTTTTTCTGAATTTGGAATTGAATCATCAGCATTTGTGTGGTGGGTTTACCGCCGCCATCGACACGACACCAAAAGGGCCCAATAAAGATTCTCCACCTTTCAGTTCCTGTTCTGTTCTGAGTATATCCCATCAAAGCCCTTTATAAACAGCTGTTCATTAGAAGCATCTGACGTCTGCGTGGTTTTTCTAATGGAAAGTCCCTGTGTGGTTGTTTTTGTGATAGACAGGATCTGAACGGAGTGTGTGTGTGTCTGTGAGAAACAAAATTAGGAGCCTGGGTCTCTCAGTGTCAAATGGAAGAGAAAATAGCTCAGGGTAGCAAAGGTTTCCCTGCTGAGGGCCCTCAGTCAGCCCATTTAGGGCCTCCAGACTTGTAGTCACCATCGAGTTTAACTGGTCATCTGTCTCTTTGTGTTGACCGCCCATTTACTGTAATAAACATGAGTCACTATAGTCAAGGAATTAACTAGTCATCTTTCAACTAAATAGTCATAGCTAAAATAGGTGGGCTTGACTAGTTTATTTAGAATTGTAATATTCATTAATGCTTTTATTTTTAGCGCAGTGTTTTAATTAGCATGCTGGCGGCGTGCTAGATGTTGCACACAATAAAGGCTCCTAGAGGAGTTGTCTTTAAATTCATTCCCTTTAAAAGAACCCTCTTTACATCCATACACATGCAGATGGATCTGTTTGGCCGTTGGGATTTCGCTTTAGGAGAGCTTGTCAAGTTTAAAAACATCTTTTGAAAACCTTGCGTTCCGTTGGGCTTCATCTAACTGTTTTTAAATACAAGAATGTGTACTACATGAATGCATTTTGTATAATCCCTGATTTCCTGATTTCCTGACTATCTGAAGCTAAAATTTCTCCTCAGCCACACACACAGGCATTGTTTTTATACCTTATTGGGACTTTCTATAGACATAATGGCTTTTATACTGTACAAACTGTATATTCTATCCCCTAACCCTAAACCCAACCCTCATAGAAACCTTTCTGCTTATTAACATTTAAAAAAAAGCATAATTTAGTATGTTTCATAATCAGTTTCCCTTGTGGGGACTGCTGGCTTGTCCCCACAATGTAGGTGTGTGTGACTTTTACCCTCCTCCTGGGGACATGTGGTCCCCACAGTGGTAGAAAAACAAGCACGCACACACACACACACACAGCCTTTCACTCGCATGTCAGCTGTGTGACATTCCCCTCAGTCATTTAGCTGAGCCACACATGGACTGATAAATCCTGCAGTATATCCTCCTGACACACACAGATCTTGGGATGAGAAGAGAGGAGGCTTAGAAACGAACTCAAGCTACAGTTCTTGATTTATATGTGTCTTGTTTGTGGTTTCACAGGCCCCGAAATGATTTCACTGATGCAATAGATGATGCGTTCAGTTTGATTTATTCATTTTGGCACCCAACATGTGGGACCCGCATACAAATCCAAAAACAATATAGCGTTTCTCAATAGTTTTATGTTGAATGAATCTCTGGGCAGAATCACTCACAGCAACATTTTGTTTGTATCGTTCCTACAAGAAAGGCTTATCAAAGAAGGCAAAGCGTAATAAAAGTTATGTTAAATTGACATTGAGGTAGATCTGAACAATTAGTCGACAATTGTTTTTAATTAGGGCTTGTAGGATAATGCTGCTTAAAACTCCTTATGATGTAATGACGACAGAAATGGCTGACAGAAATGGTCATGAATTGTAATGTTGGATCCAGTGAATTTGTGGTGATTTGATGACTGTGGTGGAATTTGCAGTCGTGATATTTGTAATCTTGCAAATGTTGCATGGTACTGTGTCTTGTTATGCTTAGCTAAAATTCACCTTTGCAGCTGTTGTTTATCATCAGCTCTTGTTTATCATCAACTCATTTTATCATCAGGGTATTATGAGGTATGTTGCTTTCTAGATTGTGTAAAAGCTAAATTATGAGCTTTTTTAACAATAATTGTAATGGTAATCATGGAGCTGTAATTAAAACCAACTTCATCTCAGCATTAACATATTTTATTACGGTTCTTTAGAATCCTTGATTCTGATTGGTTAGTCATGACATTCCAAAGTCAGTTATTCCTGATAATGACTGCTAAAAAATGCTAACAGATTACTCATCTTGACTGGTACTACTAGTGTTTTAATGTATTTGTCCGAGTCCATTTTGTCCCATATTTATTAAATGCATTTGTTCCTTTTTCAGGTGTAAGCTCGGCTACTTTAATCTGGACCCCCAGAATCCCTTGGGTTGCACCCCGTGCTTCTGCTTCCAGCATTCGACAGTGTGTGAGAGCGCTGATGGCTACAGCATACACAAAATCACCTCCTCCTTCGACAGAGGTGAGCATCCATACCATAAAGTATCAACACCCAGCATACATAGCCCTGTTTGCACTCGCGTCCTGAATCTAATAACGTGGCCTGCGGTTTTCAACACGTGCGCTATGGAAAATAGCTGCTAACCGCTAGCATGTCTTATATTGTATAGATGAAGAAGGATGGAAGGGACAGAAGAGAGACGGCTCAAGCGTGCCTGTGCAATGGTCTGCCAGCTCTAGAGAAATCTCGCTCATCTCTGAAGACTATTTCCCCATCTATTTTGTGGCTCCAGGTGCGAATGTGTCTTTCTCTGTTTGATAAATGATTCAGGTTCAAGAATCAAGTTCGCAATTTTGCAAGATTTTTGTGTCAAAAAATAGGCATAAATAGAGTGAAATCTTGCGCTGTTGATCTAACATGTTTAACTTCTGTTCCTGTAGAGAAGTTTCTTGGTAATCAGTTGCTGAGTTACGGTCAGAACCTCACACTGAACTTCAGAATTCAGCGCCATGATGCGCGACTGTCAGCCGAGGACGTTGTGCTGGAGGGGGCGGGGCTTCGTGTTGCCGTGCCCCTTATTGCCCAAGGCAATTCCTACCCAGGAGAAGAGATGCAGTCATTTGTGTTCAGGTGAGGGTTTCTTCAGTCCCTTTTCTGAAAACCTAATTTCTTTCTCCGTTTACTGAGAAATTAACATTCCACTACAAACTCATCCAGCTTTTGTGTTAATTTCCATTTACACTTAATTGACGTGACTCTAGTTGCAGTGAGATGTTAAATGGCACTCGTTTTCTCATTCAGGCTCCACGACACCACTGACTACCCTTGGAGACCCACCGTAAAACATTCTGACTTCCAGAAACTTCTGCACAATCTGACCTCCGTCATGATTCGTGGAACCTACAGTGAGAAAAGTATGTCTACTGATTTAAGAATGTAGTATCTGTTCTAGCTTTGGCAACTGTATTGAGACTATGACCTTGAGTTCTCTATTGTGAGGTCATTCTAACCAAAAACAGTTGAAGTTTAGTCCTTCACACATTGTGCCTCTTTCTGCGGTAGGTGCTGGTTATTTGGACAACGTCTCCCTCATGACTGCCCGTCGGGGGCCTGGAACTCCGGCCCGGTGGGTTGAGAAGTGCACGTGTCCTCAGGGATATCTGGGGCAACACTGTGAGCAGTGCGAGCTGGGATATAGGAGGAGTCACCCTGAGCTGGGCCGCTTCAGCAGCTGTGAGCCCTGCATCTGTAACGGACACAGCGACACATGCGACCCTGTGACAGGTTTGTCATCACCACTGGCTTAAATCTACTGCATTGCCACAGTGTTGATGTATCACTCACTTATCTGCTCTCAGGAGACTCAAGGCAATGAACTGGATATTAATTTCACTATTGTCTTTTGTGGAGACAGTGGAGAGACAATTGACTATTGTGTCTGTTGTGTGAAAGTGGATATTGTGAAAGGTCACATGCTTTGGATGTGTGCATTATAAAATAAACAACACTGATGTGTGCGATTAATAAGTTATGTAGTTATAACAAGCGAAAATGAAATTATAAAGCTGAGGATCTCGATGCTGATAATACAGAAACCGCTCTGAGAAGTTTCTGGCCGGTATTTAAAAACACCATTTTTTTTGCCCAGTTGCCACAGGCATCTAAATCTATATGAAGATATAGAAGATTCATGCATTAGAAGATAATTAGTTTAGTTATGGTGTTCAACAGAAGTTGAGATAAGTCAATAAAATAGGCAATACAAATATAATAGCTACACTCACAGACATTAATATCTGGTCAGGATTAGATTTCTTAGAGGATGTAAACACTAGGTAATTCATGGCTTCAGGGAATTTGTTTTTTTCAGGTTTGAGAGCAGAGAATGCAGAAATATTCAGTTCAGATGGAATTGAAATAACACACCTAATATTTACATCTACACAACACAAATGTACACACACTCCACTGAGGAAAACTAAGCAGTGTTGACTGTTGAATCCATTAGTTTGCTAATTTAAGTAAGGTAAAAAGCGGGGATTGTTCCACAATTAATATTTCATCAGTATGCGGCATTGTTGTCACATGACCTTCTCATGTTGCATGTGTAACTGTGCTAGGGCATCCGGTTATGGTCTTAAAGTCTTACGGTCTACGCTACTTCAGGCTTTGTTTGTATAATGTTGCCATCTGGTGGTGATATTTGGTATTACATGGCGCGTTCTTGTTCTCCGTTTGCAGGAATGTGTAACTGCAGGCACAACACCGCAGGAATGAGCTGTGAGCGTTGTAAGGACGGTTTCTATGGCGACTCAACAGCAGGCACCGCTGCAGACTGTAAACCATGTCCCTGCCCAGCAGGTGCCACCTGTGCTGTGGTGCCCAAATCCAAAGAGGTGGTGTGTACCAACTGCCCAACTGGAACCACAGGTACCTAAAATCCTTAACCCCTCATGCTGAACTGAGTCATCTTTTCCTGAACCAGTTTGGGGCGAGACTGTTTGTTTTTGATTGGTGCAAAAATTGTTCATCCTGTTTTGAGTTTGTTAATATCTCATTGGATGCATTAAAAATTACAATACCGTCCCGTTGATTTTTTCCTCTTCCCTAGGTAAGCGATGTGAACTATGTGACGATGGTTTTTTCGGGGACCCGCTGGGTGAGAAAGGTCCCGTCAGGGCGTGTCGGGCTTGTAGCTGCAATAACAACATCGACCCCAATGCTGTGGGTAACTGCAACAGAGAGACGGGCGAATGCCTCAAGTGCATCTACAACACGGCCGGCGTGTTCTGTGATCGCTGCAAAGAAGGTTTCTACGGTGATCCCCGCGCTCCAAATGTAGCTGACAAGTGCAAACGTGAGTAAATATGTGTTTTATGAATATTTCATGCTAACCTGCTCGACCACAATGGACTGTTAGATGGTCAAGCTAACCAGCATCGTCAGTTGGTCATTCAGCTAGTCAGCCATCTGGACCAGCTAATGATCAGAAATTAACAGTTATTAAATTGTGGAAATTGTGGATTCCCATTTTTGTAACCGCAATGTTATACGCTAGCTGCATATCTAACACAGTTTTATTTTTATAATCTGCAGCCTGCTCGTGCTCTCCATACGGTACAGTGGACAGGCAGACGACCTGCGCACAGGTCACAGGTCAATGTCAGTGTCTTCCACACGTCATCAACAGAGACTGCAGCGCATGTGAAGCCGGCTTCTACAACATACAGAGCGGCAGAGGCTGCGAACGGTATTACATCTCGACAGCTGTGATTCATTAGAGAACCTCCACATTTTCAAACACTTTTGAATCTCTTGTGTACTCAGGTGCAACTGCAACTCTATTGGTTCCACAAATGGCCAGTGTGACATCACCACCGGCCAATGCGAGTGTCAGCCCGGGGTCACAGGTCAACACTGTGAGCGCTGTGAGGTCAACTTCTTCGGCTTCAGTTCTTCAGGATGCAAACGTAAGGTTTCCTGCTGATCAGCAGATCCTTCTAATGCAGAACAACAGCTGGATTTATATATATATATATATATATATATAAATCCACCTGTTGTTCTGCATTATATATATATATACACACACATATAGATATTATGCATTTCATATGTTCTTTAGGAAAATGTAACTAATTCAGTAGTAAAGGTTTGTGATTGGTGGTTGTCCTGTAACAGCGGCCGGGGCCACTAGGGGGCCTCAACAAACCTCTAATGGGGCCTCAGGATAACTTACAATTATTTAAAATAAGACAAAACACGCATTAAAATAAGCTAAAACAACTAAAAATCTATATCAAAATTCTTTGTGATCAGTTATTTTTATAATTAATATACATCCTTCTAGTTATGTCAAGTTTTAGCATATTTTATCGGCTCGAAATTGTGAGTGTGGTGCTTTGATATTGTACTGTGTATATTTTACTATGTAAACTCAATGTTGTATTGCGTACAATGGTGGAGGCTTTGAATTCACTGTTATATTCACAATTCATAATGCACTGCTGTAACAATTTCGTTTTTGTTTTGTGTAGCTTGTGACTGTGACCCTGAAGGTTCTCAGTCTGCCCAGTGTTTGGAGGACGGGCGTTGTCAGTGTCGTCCAGGCTTCGTGGGGACTCGCTGTGACATGTGTGAAGAGAATTACTTCTACAACCGCTCCACGCCGGGCTGCCAGCAGTGCCCCAACTGTTACAGTCTGGTCAGAGACAAGGTGAGGCCTCCATCTTGTGAACACATTAGACTGTAGACTTTAATGAATCGTTGTGCGAGTGAAGATTCAATGTCTCTCTGTCTTTTCATACAGGTGAACCAGCAGAGACAGAAGCTTCTTGAGCTGCAGACTTTGATTGATAATCTGGACAACAGTCAGGGAACAGTGAGTGATAAAGCCTTTGAGGACAGACTGAAAGAGGCGGAGAAAACAATAATGGACTTGCTGGAAGAGGCTCAGGCTAGCAAAGGTATTGTCTGTCAAAATGGCAATTTTGCACTTATCATTTGACAAATCACATGACGTTGTATTTTAAGTATTTCGAATTTTTGTATTAGACTATATTGTACTTGAAAGATAAGGCTTGGACTAACATGTAATGTTGATCCTGCAACAACACACCCATCAAAACAACACATTTATAACCCTAAACCTAACCAATCGCTACTTCTATAATGATTGATTGATAAGAGTGATATGCAGACCTTAAGCCTACTGTAACTTGAACTTTAAAGGTAGGTTAGGCAATTTCAGAGAGGCTAGCAATAGCAGCTTAGCTTTGAAAGCGTAAGATCCCGCCCTCCCTTCAGAGTGCTTTCCAAAGCCACGCCTCCTCCAATACACATAAACGCAATGCAAATGCATAGTTTGACAGACAAGTAGGACATCCTGTCATTGCATTTGGACCAAAGCAATAATTGGACGGACATTTTATGGTCCTGTGCCTTCCACAGAAGATATAGATATATATTTAGACCACTTGGAGATTGGAGCCTTCATAACCAGCAAAAACGTTTCTGAAAAAGATACCCTGCCTTTAAATTTACACCTGTCCTTAAAAAGTGATTGGTTGATTGTTCACAATACTGGATAAGAGTAGATATCTACTACATAACGATTGTTTTCTCATTTTAACGATCACAATATAGAAGCTGATAAAGGCCTTTTGGATCGTCTGAACAACATCAACAAAACCTTGAACGCCCAGTGGAACAGACTACAGAACATCAGGAACACTGTGGACAACACAGGTGCTCAGGCGGACCGCGCTCGCAACAGAGTCCGTGATGCGGAAGACCTGATCAGCACCGCCAGAGATGAGCTGGACAAAGCTAAGGAGGCCATCAGTAAAGTGGTAAGTGAATTAGCTATATATATAGATATATATGTATATATGGCTAATATTCCAGAAGTGCTTGTAAGAAATTGTCTGCATCTTCTAATTTTCCTCTTGTTGTCCATAGGACATCAAAATACCCACAACATCTGGAGATCCGAATAATATGACGCTTCTGGCCGAAGAAGCTCGTAAACTGGCAGAAAAGTGAGTTCATCTTAATGAGAATTCCACTCTCATTGCTGCTGCTCACCATTGACAGTTAAACTGAATGCGTGATGACGTTTGTACAGACATAAAGCAGATGCGGATCAGGTGGAGAAGATTGCAAAAGACGCCAACGACACGTCCACCAAGGCGTATAATCTGCTGAAGAAGGCGCTGGATGGAGAGAACAAGACGAGCAGTGACATCGAAGAGCTCAACAAGAAGTAAGTCCGTAGACATCACGTTTTTAAATATTTAGGTGTCTAGGTACAAATAAGCAATTTTTAAGTTGAATTTTAAAATTAAAATGGGTAAATTAAGATGTAAATTTACATTTATGCATTTGGCAGACGCTTTTATCCAAAGCGACTTGCAGTGCATTCAAGTTATACATTTTGTCCGTACGTGTGCTCCCCTGGGAATCGAACCCGCAACCTTTGCGCTGCTAACGCAATGCTCTACTGCACTGCAATCTGCATCTAATTGAAAAGTGTCAGTGTTTCATAATTAGCTGAATATTTAGTTGTTAAACATCGGTTTCAGTTTAACATCGCCAAGACATTCGTTCATATGTGCTCGTATGTGCTCATTGCTAAGACGTTTGTTTATATCTGCTCAGGTACAATGAAGCAAAGGATCTGGCCAAGAATCTGGAGAAACAGGCTGCTAAGGTCCACGCGGAAGCAGAAGAAGCCGGAAACAAAGCTCTGAAGATCTACGCTAACCTGACCGGCTTGCCTCCGGTCGACACCAAAACATTAGAGGTGCTGATCAATAAACATTTCTATGCGGCCTACGGTGCAAATATATAAAACACAGTTCAGATATTGGATAAAATGATATATATAATCCCAAATTCCTCTGATCTCAGGATGAAGCCAATAAGATTAAAAAGGAAGCGTCAGACCTGGACAAACTCATTGATAAGACTGAGAAGGAGTACGATGACCTGAGGGAAGATCTAAGGGGCAAAGAGACAGAGGTCCGAAAACTACTGGAGAAAGGAAAGACAGAGCAACAGGTATACAAGCTATTTGACTTTGTATTTCTTTGCTGTATGAAACACGTTTTGTAACCCGTTCTCATGGTTAGAATATCAGCTGCGTGCCGGAAGGGCCAAAAGACACATATAGTAGTTATAAGAGATGCTGCTTGTCGAAGTCTGATTTTAAATAAATCTGATTTAAATAAATATCAAGCTCTTAATGAAAAGCTGAAATTAGAGTAAGTTATTTCTCATCTTCCCATCTTTACGCCCATGTTTCCCACAGACGGCTGACCAGTTGTTGGCACGTGCAGATGCAGCTAAAGCTCTGGCTGAGGAGGCAGCGAAAAAAGGCAGATCTACTTTCCAAGAAGCCCAGGACATACTGAACAACCTTAGAGGTGAGAGGTCAAAGGTCACAGCATTAGGTCACGGCCAGAATGCTGTTGACTTTTGATGAACTTGGACATTAAATAAGAGAGTAAATGAGCAGTCACAGCTTATCGCATAATAATCTCTGACGGATATCCAGAAGCTTAGCTTAAATGTCAGTGTATACAGTTTAATGGTCATTATAAAAAATATTTGCTTGACCAATCGGAATCAAGTATTCGAGAAAGCGAAGCAATTATGCCACACATTTGTGCCCCGCTTCAGATTTCGACAAGAGAGTAAATGACAACAAGACTGCTGCTGAGGAGGCCATGAAACGCATCCCAGAAATCAATGCGACAATCAATGAAGCCAATGAGAAGACCAGACGGGCAGAGGCCGCTTTGGGCAACGCAGCAAATGATCCTAAAGAGGCCAAGACGAAGGCAGAGGAAGCCGAGAAGATCGCAAATGACGTGCAGAAGGTACGTGTTCGGTTTTAATATCATCAAGAGTTCTGTGATGTTCTTTTGGGTATTGAAAATAATTTCACACTTGATTTTATTTGCTCGTTTATCAGGGTTCAGCGAAGACCAAGGAAGATGCCGAAAAAGCTTTTGAGGACACCATGAAACTGGACGGTGAGGTGAACAACATGATGGACCAGCTCACAGCTGCTGAGAAGGAGCTAGAAAAGAAGAAAGCCGAGGCCGATGCAGACATGATGATGGCGAGCATGGTGGGTTTTCAGTTGGGACCCTGTTTGTGTAAAACGTACATAAAGGCTTTATAATTTAATTCACTATTTCTTCCATTACAGGCATCTGATAATGCTAAGGAAGCAGAGGGCAATGCCCGAAAAGCCAAAAACGCAGTGAGGACGGTGCTGCAAACAATCAATGATTTATTAAACCAGCTTGGTAAGAACAACCAGCCAAAGAATGTTGTAAAATGAAGTCAGCTCTTACAGCTATTAATAATAATGTTCATTTATATTTACGCCACATTGTCCCCCTGCAGGCAACATTGATAAGGTTGATCTGAGTAAGCTGAATCAGATTGATAACGCTCTGAAAGAAGCCAAAGACAAGATGGCAGGAAGCGAGCTGGACAGGAAGCTGAAGGAGCTGAACGACATAGCCAAGAGCCAGGAGGACATGATCAGCGACTACGATCGCCAGATCCGAGAGATTCGAGACGACATCAATAACCTCAACGACATCAAAAACACTCTGCCAGAAGGCTGCTTCAACACTCCTTCTCTAGAGAAGCCTTAACTTTGACGCAACACCGCTACGTCACCCTCACACTCCCTCTGATTCTGTCTCTGTCCGCGTCGCGGACCTCCGCCGCGTCTAACACACGGCCGAGACGCCATCCTCAACCAAAACGAGCTTTGTTTCATTTCACCTCTTTTGCTTTCTTTTGATTTTCGTTTTATTAGCTTTGTTTGTTTGTCTCGTCAAGAAAAGCCACGTTTTGCAGTCCGAGGTTTCATGTTTTACAAACAGAAGACAAAAGCAGCTTTTAATTTTTTGATATGCAGAAATGCTACAACGTGAAGACAACTAACGGCGCTCACCAACTGTGCGTGTGTGTGTGTTTGTGTATGTTTGTGTCTGTGTGTGTGCGTGTTACAGCAAGCTGAAAGAGGTGAAGTACCATTTCGGCTGAACATGAACCCGTATGACTGCACCAGCTTCTTAAAACCTCGCCGGTCTTTACACAGATTCGCGGGAGGGTCATCATGTTTCTAGTCAGAATTATATGAAATAAACACAGAAGCCAACCATATGCCGAGACTTGAGCACATGTTGTTTGTTTTTGGAGGGGGGGGTTATACTACTTAAGCTAGTGTATATCAATTTTACGCTTTACGCTTTGGTTGCTCATTACTGTTTGTTCAAAGCTAACATTGAAGGAATTTTAATTTGCTCACAACGCTCCTGTTTTCCGAATGCCCCGCTAGATTTGGTACTGATACAGCGGAGAGTGACCATGTCGTACACATCAATACAGTATTCCATGTTTATGTAAATCATTCAGTGCTAAAAGCTGACAATTTTCTGTGTGGCTCATATGTTTCATTTCGACGGCTCTTGGTCATGATACATTTCATTCTCCTGTTTGTTGAAACGCTACAGATCCATGTTTATATTTGTTTTTATTCTTTAAACGCTGCTGCTTGCGACAGGTGTACTGCAAATCATATTAACACGTTCAAGCAAAATTCAACACTATGCAACTTTGTACGTTGGCGTAGCAAGACTTTATCTGATACACTGGTGCTAATAATTATTTCAAATGTTATATTTTTTGTGTGAATGTTTTTTTTTGTTTTCTTTTTTATTATAATATAGAATTGAGAAACTGTTATTTGTGTAAATATGCTTAAATGATTCAGGAATGGCTGATTTTGAACCAGCTAGCCACCTCATTGGTTTGTTCGCAAGAAAAAAAATCAGTCTTTCACATAATATATATATATATAAATATATATAATATGTTCTGTGGTATAATACGCTTGCCTGTATACATGGCTCAGTGTTGCATCATAACACTATCATTTACTTTAGTTAATTGTGGTTAATTGTCAGAAGACGGTGATGCGTAACGAGATCTCTGTCGCGACCCTTTACTTGCACACCCAAAACATGTCTGAACATCCACCATATGTCTCTAATCGCTCGTATTTATCTGAATTATTTGCTTTACTCCAAATGGTAAACTTAATCGCGTGTTGCTAGTTAACCATCTTTGTTAGTGTCTTGCGCCTAAACTTTTGGACGTAATCTTCATGATAGTGTCTGAACGTCTTCTGCTTTAACATGGACATCATCTTCAGTTAAACGAACTCACAATGCTGATGTCCCTCATAAACCGGTTTAGATCTTTTCTGAAGTTTTCTGGTTTAGTTCATCATTTCACCGTTTATTTCTTACTATAACTGAATCGTTCTCTCAGTCTTATTCGGGTGATTTCGCTGAATTGAGTGGTTTTTCTGTCAACACTTGAAATGTCACATTGGAGAGATTCAGCTATGGAACGTGCCACTAAAACTTTAGGTAGATTTTTTTTCCCCCTTCTCTCTACCACTGTGGACATAAGTGCAACACGTACACATTTATGTATAAAACAGTATTTTTAATTTATAATGTATCAAGTATTTGTGATCTGTTGTTCTTCAGTTCAGAGTATGTGTTTGATGCACAGTCTTTATGTGGTCCTTGGGTTTTAGAGAGTGTAATGATTTTAAAGATCCTCCCTCCCCATCTGTTTTATCAAGGTATTTAAAACACACACCCAAAGGACCTGACACACCTCTGCTTGTTACCCATTTGCCTGTAAATCCAATCGTAACATTTGAATAATAAACAGTGGTTATTACAGGACTCGCCAGTGTGTTGTTTTGCTCTTTTTTTGCTGTTAAACAACAGATGCTGTTTTGTCCTCGGCAAAATGCTCAATTGTATTTGATATACAATAACAGAACTCATTCTGTAGGGGAGCCGCATGGTTAATATACAAAACCTTTATGTATATTAACTATACGGTTACTGTATTGTGTATTAACTGTTTCTAAATTGTGTATTTTAGTGAGTTTATATTAACTAATTAGTATCCAGTACTCTTAAAAATAAAGGTGCCATAAACGGTTCTTCACAGCGATGCCATAGAAGAACCATTTATGGTTTGTCAAAGAACCTTTCAGTCACAGGTTTTTATAAGAACCATTTCGTTCTTACCTTATTATAGCCTAAAGAACCAGTTTTACTACAAAGAACCTTTGTGTAACTAAGAGGTTCTGCGGATGTTTAGAGGTTCTTATGGAACCATACAACCCAAAATGGTTCTTCTATGGCATCATTTAGAACCTTTATTTTTAAGAGTGAGGCCTACAGCTATTATTTTTTATATATATTTATAATTTTTTATATATATAAAAGATTCTGTGCTCTAGAGGATATTGATTCTTTACATTCAAATAATTAAACCTTAAATACACAAGATTTAACATTCAAAACCATAATTTTATATAATGGCAATGATTCTAATAGTACTGTGTGCAGGTCATTTCGCTGTTTTCTTCTTATCTGTTAGGAGTTGTACAGGAAATGACACACTGTTGAAGTTATTACCAAAACATGTTGGTGAGTGTGTAACGGACAGGTTCACTCATGAGACACAAAATCAACAGCGTTTGCCCTATTAATTTGACTAAGGCTTAGCCGTGACTCACTGGACCCGATCATATGTGGTCACACATCATATATGTGACTTTGTTAAATCAAATGAGATGTGCTGCTGTCTTCTTCAGTCTTGACAGTGCATTTAATATGAATTAAACAATGAAAAGCATTGTGCTGGTTTTGGCCTCAGCAGACAGTATGCTACTTTGTATCCCCAAAGGTCATTTGCATCACTGAATTAAGGGGCTCTCTTTAAATAGGTCTATAAAAAGACATAAAGAAGGTTCTCTCGGGTTCCAGCAAAGGCTGATGACTGGATTGAAAGGAACCATCATGTTCTTTTGGTCAAAATCGGTTCATAATTCAGAAGTTTCTAATCCTTTGCGGTCATTTAATGGACATTACATCTCTGTTACAGAATCTTTTTTTGTTGTTAGAGCTGTATTTGTCCAGTATGATATAGTTTCTACAGGCCCTAACAAGTTTCTGGAGACATTTTTTGTTTTAAAACCTGTTTTATTAAATATTTTGCTTGTATAGTCACACCATCATATATAAGAAACTGATGAAACGCATAAAAATACATCAGTGTAGAGCAGTGCTTGGTATAAAAATTGTGAGGCGTGTTATTTCTTGTTTATTATCTTTTGATCAAAGGGATCTACAGGTCTAAATAAGGCCTAAAAGAGCTTGAATGTAAGAACAGCGATTCAGCTTTTCTCTTCCTCTTCAACTGTCGCTCATGGTCTCTCTCAACGGTTTCTTTATCCTCTCTTGTCATAGTTTGTGTGCGTAAAGGTGTGGCACAATCTTGCGAGAGGTAGACAGGGTGTGCTTCGCTGTACGGCACACAGTTCTGTGCAGCCGGAGGGAAGTGTGTGTGCGTGTTTACCTGGAGAGGTTTTGGGTGGGACTCACCTCGTCTATGTGTGGAACAAGGCGTGGTGGATGTTTGGGTGTGTTTTGGCAATGTGTAGCCGAGACACCTCTGACTCAACCCAATCTCTTACTGCTCAGAGTTCGTGTTAGGGCGTTGCTGATTCTACACGGTAGAAAATCTACCGCCCGAGGCCTTGGATTTTGCACGAGCGGAATACATTTGGTTGTTGTTGTACATTGTGACTGATCTGGTGTATTTCGGTTTGTGCCTGTATTTTGATGAGAGGTGTGGTTTTGATATCTAAGCAACAGTTGAGAACCTTAAAAGACTTCATGGCTTCTTATTTGCGTACGTTTTTAGGAGATATGACTAAAAGAACGCAAAGTGTGATTAAGTGGAGTCATCCGTGGTTTAACACAATGAAAATTCAGATGATCATTTTACTAGACATAAACTGATTTGATGTGTATCAGAAATGTAGAATTTTACAAGGAAAGGAAAACTGTTTGTTGCTGTTGGCATATTGAATGTTTTTCAGTTTATTTTCCATTGTTCTTCAGTAGTCGATCCATGTGCCCAAACATGAACAGTTAACGCAGTCTCATTGTGGAGCTGAATGTACTGTCTAATGTCCTGTAGATGATTGTGTGGAACAGAACAACACTAAGATCTGCTTATGAATTCTTCATTGATGTGCCTTCAGTTTGATGGTTTGGTCTTCAGGTTGGGTGTGGTTCTTGGGTGTTCCTCCTGCTATCATTATGTTCTGCCATGAGGGTATTAAATTCAAAGCCCTTTCAAAAATAAAATATGTAGAGGTTTATAGTCCTTGAACTGTAGGGGTGACTGTATACAACTAATAATTATGTTATGGTGAAGCGAGTTCTTGTCAATCAAAATGATAATGATGAAAATGCATCGTGTTTATCTTTTAATTGTGGCATAACCATTTTATTTTGAAATATGGACTATTGCGTATCCACAAATTGCCAACACTCAAATCTAAAAACAACTAAAATACATTTCTCCAAATACATTCCTAAATTCTTTGCTCGTTATTTATCCTGTTTAATTTGTATTTATACTACATGGTAGAAAGAGATCTAAGCCCCATATAAGGAAATCACTTTGGCATAAAAATATCTGGCAAAGCATCATACGATATAATTAAAGATGTGTGTCAAGAATCCAATGGCGTAAAGTCACAAAACCGCTGCGTGTTATCATACAGACTCGTGCAAATAATCTAATAATCATAAGCACGGAGGAACAGTAGCTCTATTTGTTCTTGTGCCGTGTCCCGGCAGTTAAAGGCAAGTAATCAAACACGGCCTTTATGTGAGGAATAGAATGATCCATTTCCTTTTAGACATATGCTCGCTGAATCACGCGTGAGTAAATGTAGATTTCAGACACAAGTAGTTGACTTGTCCGCGCTTGTCAGGTGGGAACTTTTTAAATGCGCGCTGCGAGAGATCAGCTGGCAGAACAGTCAGGTGTCCGACGCGTAGCGCACTCCCAATAACAGCTGTATTACATATCAACGTTAGAAAAGCGAGAACGAGGGATTAAAACTTGCTCCTTGGATTGGAAAATGAAAAGCAGTTGGATATTTTTGTGTGCAGTTTGCGTTTGGTTTCCCGTTCAAGCTACGTTTCGACGTAAGTGACGTTAATTAGTTAATTTTTGACTGACGCGTGCCACACTTTTGTGCTTCTGTTGATTTAATGTTTCGGGTAGGTTTGTTCACACGGAGGTGTTTGTGAATAACAGTGAAAAGATCCACGGGTTACTTAATTATACATAAAGCGCGTATAGGAGACTGCAGGGGATTTGTTTCAAATATAAAGTTTAAAAGTAGAATCACTGTGTGAATTTTATAATCGAAGTGAAAGTTCTTGTTATGGATAGGAAAGGAAAGTGCGTATGGAGTGAATAATTACAACAACTGATAAAGGCATTACCTGACATCGCATCCAAATCAGATCATAACAACAATAACAAACTCAATAATCATACTATTTTAGATTGTATATGATACAATCAGCATGATTTCAACATTTCATGATTCTTTTGAAGCACCTTTGAACGTTTTTCGGAATTCTTGCAGAATGATATGAAGTTTTGATCATGTAATCAAATTTACTGAGAGACTACATGGAATATATTTTATTTGTATTTTCAAAACTCATGTCACGCCACAGAACGATTTAAGCAAATCACAAAAGCAGTCTTTTAAGCAACCAGATGGGAAAGTGTCTCCGTGTTAAATGTAAAGTAGCCTACCTACATGTACGAACAAAATGTAGTTTTTATAGTGTTCCTGTAGCTGAATCTACTGTAATTTAATTTAAGTATCTGCTGCTTGAAGTTGGTCTAACAGCTGGGAAGTTTTGTCTTGTTTCCAATGATGTGTTGCCATGGAGCTTCAGTGGGTGTTGCTCCTACCTGCCTGTGTTGCTCACCTCTGAGAGACTGACTGTTGATGTTTCCAAATTAGAGAGAATGGAATGTATCTTTGGAGTGGAGGGGGGCCCTCATGCTGACTCTGTATTACCTCATTACATTTGTTATAAATTACCAACAAGAGTGAACTTGTCCCGCACATAAAGTAACTGTCTATTATTTAACATCCGTTAGTTTGTGTGCAGGGATGGATGCCGGGTATACGAACATCCACCAGGTTTTATTTTAAATAATCCTACATGATCTATGTGGGCACAGCTGTGGGTATTTCTTTTTCTTTTTAAAAGTTGTCAATCCCTGGATGTCTTTTGGATGTTACTTGATCTTCAGACATTTGTGGTTTTGTCATGTCATGCTCTGATGGTTCAGGGTTCGTGGCTTTAAGTAATTGTATATACAGCATTACTTGTATGCTAAAGAATGTGTCAATACACCTTAGGGTGTGTCATAAGTCGATGCATGGTGGTGGTTGTTGGTATCTACTGATCTGTTAGGAGTCTGTGGATGTTATTTGTCCTATGAAAAAGTCACAGGACAACTAAAAACTTTTTCAAAGCCTAACAAAATTCTACAATCAAATTCCGACTATAGAACCTTTGTGCACTTCAAAGAATCTTTTGTCCAACTTCATGGAACCATAAGTTGGACAAAATTACCGTTTAGTACAACCAAAGAACTTTTAGGAACCTTCATTTTTAGGAGCGTTTACACACAGGAAGGTTTCTGCCATGGAATCACAGCCAGTTTTAATATGTTCACCAGTCACCGAATTCTGAATTCTGCTATGTTGTCTTGCAGCTTCCACTACCTGTTACTGTTATGGTAAAGCAAAGTACTGCAAAGCCGATGATCAGGGACTGCACTGTATAAACTGCCAGGGAAACACAGAAGGGCGACAATGTGAAAACTGCAAGGAAGGATTCCACCACCAGAGGGCAGGAGATGATTGTGAGCCCTGCGACTGCAACGCGGCCGGTGAGTCTTTAAAACAATCTGGTAGAAAATTTTTAGCGTTACTTCGCTGCAGGACTTTTATTATGAAATTTAAGTGTCTGTATAGTACATAGTATATTACCTATTTTAATAGTGGTTATTTAGGGACTCTTTTTTAAAAGACCATCAGTCGGGGGAGGACACGTGATGATCCGTGCAGGACTTGAACCAACAACCTTCATATGAATGAAGCATCGTGTATAGCCTTCATATACGTGTTGCTCCATTTAGGTTCTCAAGGACCTGCCTGCAACAGTGAGGGTCGGTGTACGTGTAAACAGGGAGTTTATGGGGACAAGTGTGACCGCTGTTCTGATGGGTCACTGGTCACTGTTAATGGATGCGAGTCTTTGAGGTGAGATCAATAAACCCAACAGCTTGATGTTGAGGGGACTGAGTTAAATTAAACTGTTATATATAATATATAAGTTTGTTTGGTTCAATTGATGTCTTCTCTTGTAGATCCAGCTGTCTGTCACGTTACAATGGCCAGCTTACGTATAATACAGAGGAATGTTTGCCCTGTTTCTGTAACGGCCATTCGGATGTGTGCTCCTCTGCACAGGGATATTCCATTCACAATATCACTTCAACCTTTGAACATGGTGAGTTTGAGGCACAGACTTTGATTTTAGTTCATCACATTCATAAGCTAACTCTCTGTTTTGCACATTATGGCTAATGTATTAAAAACCTGTTCTTTTCTCACAGGACCTGAGGGATGGCGAGCTGCCACTGCTCAGGGTGTGACCCCCTCACAAGTGCAATTCAGGTGGTCTCCCACTCACAAAGACCTTGAGGTCATCTCTAAGGAGATCCTTCCTATTTATCTGTTTGCTCCAGGTACGGTTTCATGCTTCTATCATTATTGGTAATATTAGGAATATTGGTGAGCGAATTTATTCATTTGGAACATGTTTATGCATTTATGCATTTCATAAATGAGAGTTCAGTAGGAATGAGTGTTAATTTACAGATGCCGCCTTGTTTTAACACAGTAATGGTGCGTGCACGCACAAGAACTCTGTGCTGAACGCTTGTCGCTCTGTGTTTATTACAGCACACTACCTGGGGAATCAGGCACTCAGTTATGGTCAGACACTGATCTTCTCTCTGCGCCTGGACAGAGGTGTCCGTCGCCCTTCCAACGCTGATGTTATACTAGAAGGAGCAGGTTTTAGGGTGTATGGTTCTCTAGGGGACCTGAGAACTGTGGTTCCCTGTGGCAAAAAAATCTCCTACGCATTCAGGTGAGATATTTCTCTAAGAACTACACGTTCTTAATGCATATACATACATTTTATCTGTGTGTGAGTTAAACCAATAAAAATCATTCTAATGACCATATTCCATTAGACTGGATGAACAACCTGGCAGCAAATGGAAGCCGCAGCTTACATCCACAGAATTTCGAACGCTCCTGAGCAATCTTACAGGCATTAAAATCAGAGGAACATTTGGTGAAAATGGTCAGTGTCTAGTCTTACAGTGTATCCTGCATTTAGCCAAAAACACTTAAAATATTATTAATAAAATGCTTTTTTTGTGCTTTTACAACAGGGCGTGGTTATCTGGATGACGTCACTCTGGTGTCAGCCCAGTCGGGCCCTGGCACCCCTGCAGCCTGGGTGCAGAAGTGCAGCTGTCCTGCAGGTTACGAGGGGCTGTTTTGCGAGCGCTGCATCACAGGATACAGAAGGCGTTTCCCTGGTCAAGGCCCCAGAAGCCCCTGTGACCCCTGCTCCTGTCAGGGCGGAACATGTGATCCAGAAACAGGTCTTTCATCGTTTAATGACAACGTTTGTGTTTTATGTATAACATGTATGTGCTTAAGATTTGGTTGATTTGTTGTGTTTACAGGAGGCTGTTACTCAGCTGATGAGACACCCAGTCTGCAGATGTGCCCAAAGGGTTATTATATCAACCGGCAACAGTCTAGCTCCTGCCAGAAGTGCCCTTGTCCCGAAGGCGAAGCTTGCTATGTCATTCCAGGAACCCAGGAAGTGGTGTGCACCCGCTGTCCTTGGGGAACTACAGGTGAGAAACACAGAGAAACGCACAGGGAAACATCAGGCGCATTATGTTTAAAGGCACAGTTCACCCCAAAATATAAATTCTTCCATCATTTACCACCCTCGTGTCATTCCGAACCTGAATGACTTTCTTGTTTCTGAGAAACACAAAAGAAGATATTTTTATAAGAATGTTGTTAACCGAACAACAGTGGCCCATTGATTTCTATTGTATAAACACAAAACAAACATCTCTCTTGTGTTTCTCAAAAGCCAAAAAGTCATGCAGGTTTGGAATGATATGCAGGTGAGGAAATGATGAATAAATGTTCATTTTTGGGCGAACCGTCCCTTTAAACTCTTTCACACTGTGTTTTGTAAATGTGACCTGATATCACATTGTATTAATGCTCCTGTGCGCACAACAGGTTCTCGTTGTGAAATCTGTGATGAGGGTTTTTATGGGGACCCCCTGGGAGAGTACGGGCCGCGCAGGCAGTGCCAGCGCTGCCAGTGTTATGGCAATGTGGACCAGAATGCTGTAGGCAACTGCGACCGCAGAACAGGGGAGTGTCGGAGGTGCCAGAACCATAGTACCGGCCCCAACTGTGAGAACTGTATAGAGGGATACTACCGCAGGAACCCCACAGACCCATGCCAGGGTACAGAACAATACTCTTATATGCTTAACTGTAATACAGCAGTCATTACCAGTACAGTTCAATATAGAATCACCTATTTCTTATGTCTCACAGCTTGTGGCTGCAACTGGAAGGGCTCTGTGTCAAATTCCTGCAGTTATAACGGCCAGTGTAAGTGTAAGGAAGGTTATGAGGGACTGAAGTGTGAGAAATCAACATGTCCTTCCTGCTTTAACCCGGTCAAGATCAAGGTAAGACAATGTGGGACAAACAACACAATTAAAATGGTCACAGTGGTCAAGCAGCACATAGTATGGTGTGTTATATATATATTACTATATTATATGTTACTTCATATACAGAATATATATATATATATATATATATATATGAAGGTTTTTTCTTAAATCACTCTGCCACAACTGCCTCTCAGCCCGTGAACAGTTACAGTACATGTATACATGTATGTTCTGTGTTATTGTCCATTGCTAAGGTATATGATAGATCTGCATTACTGCATGCCAAACACACAGCCCCTTGTAGCTGTGCCTAGTCTTCAGAAGAGTATTGTCAGGTTATAGATACATATATAATGTAACTAAGAGAAAGTGATACTCAGTTAAATTGTATTATTATGTCAAAAGCACTTGAAACTCAGTGATGTATAAAGGAAGAGATGAGAGAATCCTGCTGAGACTGATATGTGCAGCAGCCTTGTTTATTATCTGGAGAGTGATGTAACGGTATGTGGCTTTGGAGCTGATCTTGAGCGCCGAGTGTGTGGGTGGAATTAAATGTGCCATTTGCCCAGGGACGCGCTCACAGACTTAATCTAAGGCAGAATCTCTCCCTGCTTAACAGGAGACTAAATCTGCTTAACAGGAGGTAAAAGCTCGTTTACTTCAGGATAAAACTGATTGAAAACATAAAAGATGTTCAGCTTTGGATGCAATCGCTGCACGTTATTAAAAAGCCAGTGAGCACAGCGTGCTTTCTTGTGCTAATGTGTTTCCTATTGAAACCTATTTTAAATAGGTTCAGTTATCACGTCAATGAAATATGTTTTGCAGCTTAGCAAAATCTGTAGCACATGATGTAGTGACATGAATAATTTGGTGCTTTTCCCAGAAGAGAGAGGCTGTATATTTGAAATGTTTATATTTACAACAGTTCATACACTATGTTAAGATAGATGCATGTTATAAATGTTGCCAAAAATAGAAAAGAAATGTTGATCTTGTTGTTCTTTGTTTCAGATGGCAGCTTATGCACAACAGCTGCAGCAACTGGAGGATTTATTTAATGAAATAGGAGGCGATAATGCACCAATCAAAGACACTGAGATGGAACAAGCCATCAGGGCCGCAGAGGTCATGGTGCAGTCCCTGCAGACCAGAGCAAATGACCTCACAGGTACAAAACAAACACCCCGGCAACACTTTACAATGAGGCGCAATGCATTAGCATCAGTTAATGCAATGGAATTATACGTAATGTTAATATAAATAATGTTAATTCTATATATACAACATTTATTACTATTCAAGTTGTTTAAATGAGTGTAAGGTGATGTGTTGTAGATGACCATAAACTAACAATGAACAATAGTGTATTTATTAATAAAGACACTTTATAGCCATTTAAAAACTTTCTATAATAGATACAGAGAAACAGCTTCAGGCCAAACTGGCAGGCATCAGCCGAGCCCAGCTGAGAGAGGACAGAAAAATGGAGGCTTTGTTGACGACAGTAGATGGCATCAGAAACAAGGATCAACAGTATAAAGCAGAAGTTTCAGAGACCCGCCAGCTCATCAGTGACATCAGGCTAAAACTGCAACAAGCCAAACGAGACCTCCAGCAGGCTGTGAGGGTTTCATTTTTATCTGTTTCTTGACGTGTATTACAAGGGCGTAGATTTGCTCAAACAGTCGTCATTAGATTAGGAGAACTG
>JAZGTJ010006466.1:14535-24854 GCA_036877575.1 Botia almorhae | reverse complement strand
TGCTGTCATTTGATGACATCATGCTGTCATTTGATGACATCATGCTGTCATTTGACATCATCATCATTATGCTGAATTGAATGTTCTTCACGCAGGTTATCGACTCCTCAGATGTCGTTATTCAAGTTCTGGATGCTCGGGACCCCATGGGCACACGTTCCCAGAGCATCGAGACCTACCTGAAGAAGGAGAAACCATGGAAACATCTCATCTTTGTGCTCAACAAGTGTGACCTCATTCCCACATGGGTCACGGTAGGAAATAAAAGCAGAACATCTTGTTGACATTAAATCACATGTGAGGTGTTTGAATGAGCATCACCAAAGCTGATCATATTTTTTGTCATGTGACCTGTTATGAGGTCATCATAATTTAGCTGAGCTGTCAGAAAGGGTTTCACTTTATTCTTCTAGGTTGGATCGTTCTTATAATTTGAATGCTATTGTGTTGTTCCGATTGGCATTACACGTGTACATCTTAACATAAGCTCTCTGTAATCTAAAACCATTCAATAGATCCCTTTGAGTATTTGGATCTTATTAGGAATGGACTTGTGCAGTATTTTCAACAGAACATGTTTTGATGATGTGTGTGTGTGTGTGTGTGTGTGCACATGTTCTAGAAACGCTGGGTCGCAGTGCTGTCTCAGGAATACCCCACACTGGCCTTCCACGCCAGTCTTACCAACTCCTTCGGCAAGGGCTCGCTTATTCAACTCCTGCGGCAGTTTGGCAAGGTAAGACCTTCACTTTTATAATGTACTTTAATGTCCGCTACGCACCATTCCTTGGAAACGGAGGTTGGCAGGTTTAAATGCACGGGATAACAGGGAATTTTTTTAGAACATTTGTTAATGTTCTCAAAACATTCTCTCTAAGTTTGTTGAGCGGTTTTAATGTTGTATGTCATATATCAGTAATGTCGTTATCAAAAAGTTAATGTTAATTATTAATTAACTAATAATAACTTAATTTTAAAAACATCACAGATTGTAACCTTTTTTTAATAACGTTCATATAACCAAACAGTAATGTTTTGAACGTTCCTAGGTTTGTTTTTCCCTAACATGGATACCATGAAACAGACACTGTGTGTGTGATTGTTCCTTTAAAGGGATAGTTCTTTTTTTAAATATGATATAATACCTTTTTATAAAATCTTTTCTGTTCCACAGAAGAAAAAAGTTACATACGTTTACAATGACATTTTTGGGTAAACTATGACGCACGTCCAAATGACATTTACCCTAATATGTTCCTGTTGATTTGTTGATCAGCTGCATTCAGACAAAAAGCAGATCAGTGTTGGCTTCATTGGTTATCCCAACGTTGGCAAGAGCTCTGTTATCAACACCCTGCGCTCCAAAAAAGTCTGCAATGTGGCACCCATTGCTGGGGAGACTAAGGTAAGACTTAATTCTTGCCCTTCTGTAGGATAATATAGATGTAGTTAGATAAGGCTGTGTGACATAACTATGTGAAATGTTTTTCAATGGCGAAAGAGTGATGAATCAAATGAATCATTGGTTTGAATCGATTCACTTAAATGGGCAGTTTGAACCAATTCATAGAAATAAATCGACATTGCAGCTAAGGTTTTTTTTATTTGTATTCTGTCATCTGTGTTTGCTGCTCAGTTTGAAGGTGCTATACTCTAAACATTTGGCATTTAGTTACTCTCCACTGATTGTGATCATCACATCATTGATTTTCTTTTTGTTTTTATTTGACATTTAATAAAATCAGACTTTATTCTGAATACGCTGCCAAGTGGAAGATAACATTCAAGACAGATACCCCTGCCAGCACCAAACATGTTAACATTTTAACCATCAGAAGTTTCTAGCAGTTTGGTTTGGGCTGTAACATTTTTGTATTGGTGTGATTTTTTTTTTTTTTTTTGCTGTCTCGTTCGACAAGCATGAAACTTAGTTATGCTTTTCAGAGACTGTAAAAGTGCAGGGCAAAAATTATTGTACTGTACATAATTTATCATTTAAAAGGTTTTGTGGTCTGGTTTAAGAACAGGTGTCTTTTCTGTAAATTAATCTGCAAGTTGCTTTCAAACCTGATGTTGCTGACATCGTTGTTGGTCTTGGTACAACAACACTAGTGACAGCCAATCAGATTTCAGGGTTAAGTTTAGGGCTGATGTTAGACTTGGAACGAAGGGACCTGTATGCCATTCCTATCAGTTTATTCTTTCGCTCTGATTAAAGTGGTAGGGAATTTGAATCCTTTGAAAGGATTGATGTTTTGTTAAAAATGTTGATAAGGACACATTTACTTACTCAGAATCAGGATGTGCTTTATTCCACTGATGTTCCTTCTAACAGGTTTTCGTCTCCAGTCTCCTGTGTTTAGCTACAGAAATAGAAATCCAATGAAATGTAGTGGTAGTGTCGGCTGGTCAAGAGAAACATGGAATGTTTTGGTCACTTTGTTGTGATGATTCTGAATAGGACATGATGCAGTGTGTCAGTGAAAGCAGAGTTTATATTGTGTCTTTTTCCAATAATAAACAATTAACAAATTACATCCTAAGCTCAAGGTTCTAAATATATATTAAATTGCTATATTTGGTAGCTGTCACTCAGTAGAAGACCAGCTTTGTTATAGTTTTCTTTTAATGGGGGTTAAATGGCTGAGCTTGACAAACAATAGGTTGTTCTATAATAGTTCACTCTTCAAAGAACAAGGCGTATTAGTGGAAAATCATAAAAAAAGCAGTTTATGTTGAAATGTTTTCGGTCCTACGGTTACTACAACAAAACTGTTGTGCCATTACTGACCGTCATGTCATTTCTTTCCCAGGTCTGGCAGTATATCACACTAATGAGACGCATTTTCCTGATTGACTGCCCGGGCGTCGTCTATCCCTCAGACGACAGCGAGAGCGACATCGTACTGAAGGGAGTGGTAAGATGATCTTGACTCTTCAGTTGAACTGTTCTCATTTGGTATTCCCAACGGTGTCATCCCGTCACTTTGCATCTGCTGCATTTTTCATCAAGGTCCAAGTGGAGAAGATCCGAAACCCAGAGGATCACATCGGAGCCGTGCTGGAGAGGGCGAAAACAGAGTACATCCAGAAGACATACCGTATCCCGTCCTGGAGTTCCGCCGAAGATTTCCTGGAAAAGCTCGCCTTTCGCACCGGAAAACTGCTTAAGGTCTGGCTTGATTGTAGAGTGATTTGATTAAATAAATCTGTTCAGCGTTGTCCCTAGAGTGTCTAAATGAGTTGAGTTGTGACAATTTTCTTGCTTTGAGCTGGCGAAAAACAACTTATTGTAAGATACAATTGGCATATGTGATAATTGTTGTAAAATTCCATGGCAAAAAACATTAAGATTTTGTTTTAAGAACTTCAAGGGTCCTGGACTGAAAGTTGGTTAGCGTATTTTTAATCCAGTTCAAAGTTATATCCTAATCTCTGAATATTAAAGATGGTGTTTTATGCTGTTCCTCTGTTACAGGGTGGAGAGCCAGACCTCAGTACTGTCTCTAAAATGGTTTTAAATGATTGGCAGAGGGGACGGATCCCCTTTTTCATGAAGCCCCCTGGGTGTGAGATGGATGAGGTAAATAGATATTTGTTTGACATTAGGGGAGTCACAACATAAAGGTATTGTCAATAACCGTGAAATTAATAACCATGATCATTGATACTGTTAATACTACACACATCGTAAATAATTCAGAATTCTTTGCCCATGATAAATGTGCAGTGGAAAAGCTGATACTGTGACAGCCCTATTTACAATTTTAAAAACGCATTGCAAACATTTCCACAAAATGTAATTCTTTTAATGAATCAAGTGCTTAGATTTTAGCAACTATAAAAGTATATTCAGAAATGGGTTCTAGGCTGTTCTGAGTTCATTCATTGTTTATATGTGTACTTTCAAAATCGAAATACAGAAGCTTGCTATAATGCGTGAGGGATTACATGGGGCAAATCCTTGTGTTTTATGAATAAATCGAATGAATAAAGTGGCAAACAATATTACATTCAGATCTTGAATATCCTTTATACTGGCAAACATTTTGCCCGTTTTGTTTTTTAAACCAAATTGACATTTAGTCTTTTCTGTCAGAGCAAAGCACAACCACCACTAGAGATACCCGAGATGAAAACAGAAGAGACAGAGTTTGAAAACAAAACTGAAGTTGAGAATGTGGAGGAGGCGTCGTCCAGCCAACCGGACAACCAGCAGCTTCTGAAACAGAAACATGAGGAGATGCAGAAGATCCTCGTCAACGTCAAGCAGAACTTTGGCAAAATCAATGTTGCCCCAGAGTTCAGCGAGGAGGATCTTGTGCCTGTTGAAATGCCCGATGATTTTGATCCATCTGGATCAGAAGATGAGGAAGGTGAGGAGGAAGAGGAACAAGTGGAACAGAACAGTGAAGAACATAAGGAAGAATCATCTGAGGTTGGACCCCAAACCAAGCGCACAAGTGATTTGCATAAAGAGCTGGATGAGAAGATTGCCAAACTAAAACAGTTTCTTGATCGTGCAAAGTCTAAGCGCTTCTCCGCCTTACGGTTTGTCCACCAATATATTCATGATCTTCTAGACGTGATCTTCTAGGTTCTAGACATTTCTTGAGATGTTGGCCAGTTTAGCAGATTTGGGCTGAATTTACCACAGTTCAGCTTTTAGACATTAACAATACAATGTGTTGTCTTATGTTTTTTCAGAATTCCCAAAGGCCTGTCTGAAAAAATGTTTGCTGAAACCAAACCAGAGCAGAACGGAACAAACAATCTACAACCGAAAGGTAAATGAAATCAAAACCAACAATGTACAACCAAACAATCTGGATTGAGGCAAATGTTAATATGGGCTAAAAATGTCTATTTAAGATCTGTAGTTTAAATGGTCCAAACATTTTAGTGCACAAAATGCTCTGAAAATTCAAGCAAACGTTTAAAATAATCTAAATGTAAATAAACGCGTAAATATTTCACCAAAACGAAATCTGAAATCATTTTTTGATAAATTATTAGACCAAAATATTTACCCGTAATTTATTTTACTGAAATGTACACAGTATAATTGGCAAACCTGTTGAAATGGGCATACAAAACATTTCTATAAGGTTTTATGAATGATGATGAGAGGTCAACTGGTGCTTAAAAAAGCAAATGTCATCATCTCTTTGTTTCCAGCTGTCACACAGTTGGGCAAAAAGAGGAAAGCTGTGGAAGATGAGGAGCCCTCACAGGCTATCAAACTCACATCTAAAGAGGTATGCACTGTTCAGTCATCTTTGATAAACATCAGCGCCTTACACCACGTTTATGACAATTTGTCTCTTGAACTTCCTCCCTCAACAGAGAAGAAGACTGGAGCGTGCCCAGAAAGTGAAAAAAGTTGGGGTTCGATATTATGACACGCATAATGTCAAGAACAAGAACAAAAACCGAAAAATGCCTTCGGATGGTTCAAAAGCCAAACGAGCTAAGAGATAAAACCCATCACAGTATTCCATAATTCCCAGTCACATCAGTGACTAAGGTGGAACATTTGGATTGGAATCACAGTAATTTGTGTAAAGGTGAAAATTTGGTTGATCTGTGACACAGTCGTTCCAATGCACTTTGATCATACTGTGACCGTCCTTTCAAACATTATGACAGTTCATTTTAATTTCAGTTCAATTCATTTCAGCACCGTGTGTTTTAAAAGCTTTATGCTTTAGAGAATGTGTTGACTGCAATACTGAAATGTGGATCATGTACCTGTGTATTTATGTCTGTTCTCTTGTGTTTGGAACAAATGAATAAATACTGAACAGGTTCCGTTGTTTTATTAAGTGTTTATTCGTTGAACATAAATTGAGATTAAAAAATTGAGGCAACTGACAGGTTTTGGGTGTGTAGTAATAACACAACTTCATTTTAACGATTTAAGATTTGTTCTTCAGGGTAATTATTCCCTCCAGCTGTGCCTAAACATAAAATAAAAAAAGAACTTAGTGAGAAAGTCATTTGTCACAATATGACGTCATATCCTGTCAGCTGTTTTACCTTAAGTTGCTGATTGGCTCGTTTCAGGAACTGGACCTCTTCTGCGTGCTTCTTTTCCTCAATTTCCCGCCTCTCTGCTTCTCGTCTCTCAATGGCTTCACATTTTGCCCTCTGCTCGTTCACCAGCCTCTCCAAATCTCGCTTCTCGTTCTCCAACTCCAAAATCTACCAATCCAATAGGATAGGTTGTTTTATCAGGTCTTTTCATGATGCTAATACTAAAAACAACATGAGTGGGGCCACATGTGTTGTAACTGCACTTAAAGGTTGGCCCAATCATTGCATTCGGGCTGAATGCTATGATTGGACAAACATCTTATGTTCCTGCGCCATCCACAGATGTAAATGTATAAATACAATTATACCATGTGATTGGTATGAGGATGTAAAGACAATTTCAACCAGCATAACAAAGTTGTCTCTCAAAAAGAAAACGCCCACCATGCATTTAAACTACAGGTGATTAAACTACAGGTGATTATACCTTGTTCTCCATGTCTAGTTTTCCCTGCTCCCCCTGGAGAGCTTTCCGCATGCCAAAGGCCACGCTGCTCTCGTACAGCGTCTGATAGGCTGCGATGGTCATGCGAATCTCGTCTCTCACTTGCAGCAGCAAGAGGCCTCGCTCGGCGCAGTTAATCGTGACCTGCCTGATTAACTCATCTGGAAGTGAAGGAAAGATGGTCAATTTCAACAGCCGTTTAAATGATTTGTAAGTTTGCGCATGTGCATTCTTACCAAAACACTGAGAGTACAGTTCCCTGCGTACGGGGCAAATGCCGGTCTCTCTGGCCTGACGCTGCTGTAGTTTTTTATACAGCTCTTCTCGCAAATTAATCACGTCCGTTCGCGTGCATGGAGCGCTGGACACCGGCTGCACCCACAGCTGGTTGTTCTCCGTCCATTCCCTGCAGAACCGCGTGCAAAAGTTATATTAGATAACGCATAAAATGTGCGGATAGTCAAATGGCTAGGAATGAGTTAGTTGTCTTATACTTGGGCGGTAGAATAGCATTTAAGATCTCCTCGGTTTGCTGCTGGCTGGCGTCAGAGGGGGGGCTCCTCGGCTTTGGTGGAGGTGGGACTGGACCACTTATTGATGTTTGTTGAAGGCTCACTTTTAAAGGGCGACTCTGGAGTTACAATAAGAGAACATGAACATTGTACTGTCGTATTTTTTAGGTTTTATATTACACAGCCACTTTAACACGACCATCACTAAGATTATTGTTTTATATATTGATTATTATTATTATATACTGATAACTGTAAACACAGTACTCACCTTTGGGGATTTCTTCTCGGTATTTTTGCTCACTAACACCGCACAATCGTACTTCAGCAAGGAGTCGGTGGGGGGAATCATGCTTATAATGTGAAACGTTACAGAAACGTTTCAGATTTGCGTGGCGGTGAAAGCGTAGCAAACACTTGGTGAAGTTTCGGTTTATTGTTTGCGGTTGCCACGACAACCTCACTTCCTACTCTTATCCGTTTGAATACCTTCAGTCAACAGACGTCAAACTCGTCATCCATAATCACGAAGACGCACATCTACTTTGGCTAGTCATATCACCTTTATATTCATTAGGACAATTTTATAATAATAAACATAACAATAATGTAATTTAACGACTTAAACACGAGACAGAAATGACAGTGATCACATCATATCACCAGGTGGCACTGTACAGCTCATTTTTTTTCTGCAGTACGTGGTCATGTCCTCAAAAATGTGATGATCTATTTAACCTCATATTAAACTCACAAACTTTACAATTCCGATTTAAACACCCTGTTTAACAACCCCGGTCGGTATCTTAAAAATTGTGGAGCTATTGTGTAAATAATCGAGCGATCATTAAATTTAAGTGCGAACAATAAGATCAAACGGTGTTCCCAACACAACATGTAGCGCATACTGATAAACAACAGCAGCAATACAATTAAAAAATAAGCACCGTAGTAAATCGCCTTTTGTTTCAAAGCACAAACACACTGCTAGGAAACCATCTAAACTTTATAGCACTGCCCTCTAGAGGGTCATTGGTGTAATAACACCAATAAACCCATGTACAATAGCCTATATGCACACGCATAAACTATAATCAGAAGACACAATCAGCATCTTATCTTACATTAGATAGAGGAATGAAACTCTGCCGTTCTTTAAACTTAGTAGTTGAACTTGGCATAGTGGTTCCCCTTTAAAATATGACAGACAGAAAGACAGGCGGGTGAGTGGATACGTAGACAGTAAAACGTACGAGCTTCAAACTTCAGCATGACAAGCACTGTATGAAAATCAATAAGTGATGATGATGAAGATGATCAGACCCTGCCTCTCGCCCCTCCCTCGCGCATCCCCTGGCAACCAATCAGCTGTCGGGACTGGCAGCAGGTCCTTGCGTCGCGCTCGCAGAGATTCAGAAGCTCCATATTTAGCTCGAGCGAGAGTCTCCGACTGTCAGGAAAACCACAGACAGAGTTTCCCGTGAACTTATATCATCTCACCGCGAGCTTAACACGAAGAAAACGAGCGGGTTGTGAAAGTCACCAGCCTCGAGGACGGATCTGATTAGTGGTCGGCGACTTTGAGAGAAGAGAATACGACGTTTCTATGAGATTTTTTTCTGTCAGATGGTAATGTAGCTTAGCTGCTTAGCCTGGCCACTAGCAGTAGCGGGCTAGCTGTGTGTCGAGAGGAGTGGAGGCGGCATAAGTGGACTTTCAGACGTTATAACGACATAACACCTCAACACACCGCAGTGGTTTTTCCACAGACACGTTTGTGAAGGCGTCGCCGTCACAGAAACAGCGATCCGGGGCTGTTTTCTGGAGGTTGAAGGGAACTTCTCGCTTTAGCTGGCCGGCTAGCTGGCCGTCACGTCAGTCAGTCTGTCAGTTGAACCTGAAATCCGGACCGGACAGTGATCCATACCCACGAGAGAGAGTGACACCGAACTTCGCCTTGAGGCTCGAAGGGCATCATTTGATCTACGAGCTTTTGAGAAGGTGGTTTCGGACGGGAGTCGAACCAACAACCCAGGAGGAGCCCAGTGGTTCGGTTGTCAGAACCGGTTCGGGCGGCCGTGGGGAGTTTCTCTGCCCGAGGTCTATCAGAGTTTCTGAAGTTCGTGTACTGCGAGCCGGGGACGGAACCGGACAGAGACCTCATGAATGGAAATCGGAACTACAGGTGTGAATGTTGTTGGTTTTCTCAGGATTATCAGTCAGTTTGCAATGTGTTTTTAAAGATTTTAAGTGGAAGATAACCTCGTTTATTTACGTGTCTTTTTTGCCAAATGGTGTCGGAGCCAAGTACATTTAACTGGGTTAGGATACGTTTGACATTTATTGTGCTGTATATGCGCATTCCAATCTCCTGAAGTCCAGAGCATCGTTATAGTGGTGCAGGTGTCTGTGCTATTTAGACAGCTACCGTGACCTACAGTTACTAATTTCATTGCAGGAAATAACATGTCTCTATGCAAACGACAATTTCTAGTGCACGTATGTAGTTCACTTCAAGTTCATATAGGAGTCCTTGCAAAGTAATCAGAGCTGTAGTTTATCATGCTACCTATGGACATGGTCCGCTAGAGTTAGACAACCATGGACCCTGGGAAAATAATATAAACTTGTATAGCGAATGTACATTTTTCATCATACTAACGAGTTATGTTATGCTTTAAATGCGGTTAAATAGATTGAAACTATGACATAGCTGTTTTCAGAGCTATTCTTCATCTTCTGAGTCGGTTTATATTTCTATAATCTTCCAAATCGGTTTATATTTCTGTAATCTTCCGAATCTGTTTATATTTCTATAATCTTCCGAGTCGGTTTCTTTGACAAATAGTTCTTAATATAAATGCTTTTTAAAAAACGTATTCGGTAATCACAAACGACTTTAAAGATAACGTAAAAACAGCTGTCTTGCGCTGTCTTTTGTTAACATAATATTCTTACGTTTAATGTGTTTAATTTGTTTAAGAGCTAAGTAAAGGCCACTTGTATCTCTCTAGTGTGTCCCGATCCATAAGGAGCTTATTGACTTGTTAAATTACATTTTGGACTCAACATCTTTCCCTAGACGTGAGTTTCTCTAATGCAACATAGTGAGTTCTTGTTTAGTTCTTGGTAAATATTTTGTTGTAGAGTGCTTCGGATCAGAGCACTTATCTCATTGTTTCTCATCATGGGAATTTTAAAGACCGTGACTCAATTGGGTTTTAAGTTATGAGTCATTTGGGTTTGAAGAGGCACTACTTAGAAAA
>JAZGTJ010006466.1:0-14066 GCA_036877575.1 Botia almorhae | reverse complement strand
CATTTGTTTTTAAGGTAGTGCATAGAGAAAGGGTTCAAACCAGTTTAAGATTCTATGTCAGAAAAGAGGTTAATTGTCACATTGAACTTAAGAGGCAGGCAACACTGTCTTTTCCTGTTCTTAAATTCACTTCCTGAAGTCATATCTCTGTCTCCCCTCTAAATGTTTGATGTTTGAACAAAACGTTTTTCTGTGCTAACTGAGTGGTTATGAGACATGTTTGAGGTTTGCATGGGCAAGGTCTCAGTTTTGTTATCAGAGATAATTGAGATCATTAATTTTCCCTAATTTCAGAATATATTTATTGGTTCTATATTATTGCTCTGCTGATGTTGGGAAACCAGTCTGTTTCAAACATTTATAAAGCTAACGTGTTTATAATAGACAATGCTGATATATAGAGACCAAGATGACTGATGGCTAAAATAATGGCACATATATGCATAAATATTGTTTGGTGGGAGGATATTTGCTTTATATATATTTGTTTGATAATCTGCAATGTTATCTGGCAATGCTGATAATCTCAATATGGTTAAATATCAGCCAGTTATTTGGCCTGGCAAATAAAACGGTTTCACAGGAATACGTTTTTAAAAGCACTGGCCATTTGTTTATAGGGTATGCTTAAACTTTTTAAATGGTTTAAGACTGACTTTATTTATTTTGTTCTTAAATGAATTGCAATTTTGACCATTGTAGCCAAGTAGATTCATGTTTCTAGTAAAAATCGCGTTGCTAGCTTAATACGATCAAGTTTTGAACCTGCGAGCTGTCATTAGTTTAACCTCGTTGGAGGTGTTTAATGATAACAGATGTTTCCTGTCACTGAAGCAATGAGGGCCGCTACAAAGGGGAAGCCCCTGTTGTTTCTCTTTGAGGTGTTTCTGCAGGTGGGTTGGTGGCGGCCAATATGATGTTATTTTCCCCGCACAGGTCACGCAAACGCAGATTTTAGGTTGATGTTACTGCCAGTTCAGGGGAGAAGTGGCGTGCCTTTCATACGCTTCATCTCTTTCCATGAGGTTTCATGGCCCCCCCTTCACCATAAGCAGATGACATACTATGGGTGGTTTCCATGGAGAGTGCAGTTTGCTCTAAACTAGCATTGTGGAAGGGGTGTCACTGCTTTTCATGCATAATGAAAGTTTGTAGGGGACCGTCGTGGTGGTAAAATTCTAGTCTGTCTAGTCTGGGACACCTAATGCTGTCTGATTGATATCTTTTGTTTTCTCTCCCTGTTTATGTCTGTCTGCCTATTCAGTGACTAACTCTGACATTTTGGTTAATGATTAAAACCAAAAATACAATTTCAGCAGTTGGAGTAACCAAGTACATTGAACATGCACTAAAGTGGTAAAAATGTAGCTGGAAGTTTAAGACATGTTTTTATATATACATATACATATACAAACATACATGCATACATACATTATATACACACGTATATGTATATGCGTATGTATTTATGTAATGTAAACAACAGCCAATCGCCAGCAGATACACTGTAAATATTGAGTATATTGCCCGGCCCTGTTCACCACATGTTCAGCTAGTCACCCGCCCATCATAGCTCAAGAATGTGATGCGTTTTAATACAAAGCGTAGGCAAAGCCAACTGGATAGGCTGCTTATTAGTGTGCAAGCCATAAATTAAGTAGAACAAGGTGGCCGAGGAAGACATTTTAGGGCCCTCCGGAGTGGGTTGTCAGCCTGGTGAATGCTTTCATGGTCATTACATATGGGGGCTTTGTAATGAGGCCCTGTAGATGTCCCTGTGGATGAGGCCCTGTAGAACTGTTAGGGCCTTTTTCTTTGAAAGTTACTTGGGGGATGGCGAAAGGGGCTCTGTAAGGGGAATTTAGACAGAAAAGGAACCCAGAAACAGATGTAAGGGGGTACAAGACACAGGTTTTTATCTGGGTTTGGCAACAGAGTTACTCCTAATCAGCTAGTTAAGATTTTTTTGGGGGTTCTTTGTACTTATTTAAGAAGTAAACTTTTTGTGCTTAATTATTTTCCTGTTGCTCTCTCTCTCTGTGCTGCTAGCATGTCGTGTCGGCTTGCCACAAGTGTGTCATTCACTTGAGATGGAATGTTAACTGAGAATGGCTTCTATTCATCTGGCTTCACTGCTGGTTTGGTCAGGGTTCAGGCAGTTTTCCCCTGACCGTGTGCATTGCCAAATACTGGCCACCCTGTAAACCTGCTTTAATAAATTGGTGCATATGGATCAAAACTGAGTAAATATAATTACGACATTTTCACGGTTTTGATTCTTAGTTTTTGTTTAGATTGATGGTTCGTGTAGCTCAGTTGGTAGAGCGCTGTGTTAGCAGCACAAAGGTCCTGGGTTCGATTTCCAGGGAACCCGTACTGATAAAATGTATTCATTAAATGTACCATAAGTTGCATTTGATAAAAGCATCAGCCAAACGTATACATTTAAATGTTCTGTTGATTGAAATCAACTATTGTTCAGCATTGGGAGGGTTATTATATGTTGTCAAAAGGTTAAAAAGTAGATGTATTTCTCCCAGCCCTCGTGGCCATGTTAAATATATAAAACAATTGCAAGTCACAACCATGTGTACATTATGATATTTTTGAGGGCACATCTTTACACTGGAGAGCACCGAGTGCTGTTTTGTGGCTTTAACATCAGTTACGGTGTCAGTCAGTTTGCCAGCTGTACACATGCAAAGTCACACACGCTCGGGGTTCCCATCATGGTTCTGTCACTCTGCGTCTGAACCCTGCACTGTGACCGATGCCATTGTGTCCCGTGACTGAGCACTCGCTGTGTTCTCACAGCCCTAGCCTCAGTGGATTAGACTCACAACAGCTGTATTGTGTGTGTGTGTGTGTGTGTGTGTTTGCAGTAGTTAGCCAGGCAGAGGTAGACAGCCTGGAATACAGTCCTGCATTTATTAGTAAATGTCTAGAAAAAGACCAGATTGCTGGTTAGCAGTTGGTGTTCGTAGTGAATTTCTCCTTGCAGTTCTTGGCTCAGGATGGTGTTAAACACCACTATAGTAAACTACACTACAGTCGTGGCTTTATGGTCAGTTTGGTAAATACATGGTACTCTTGCGATTTAGGATGCACTGTTAAGAAAGTTTGAGGCTAGTACTGATGACCAGTTTTTTAACACTGCCCTCTGCTGATATAAATGATTGCTGATCTTTAGTTTTCAAAGAGCTTTGTTTTAAATCCTCCCTAAAATATTAGCAACATGGACAATACTGAATATAGAGGAGGCAAATATGAACATTTCTGTTATCTCTCAGACATGGTTAATACTAATTTTGAAATGGCGTAAAATTCCTTTTTTACTTTTTTCTGTTGCTTAAGTGTAGCCGTGATCTGAAAGCTGATTGGTTGTTAGTAAACATTCTGAGATGACGTGCGGCATCGGCGCTTCCTGTGCAGACGACCACAACCATGACGCCACGCGGCGTCAGCCGCTTCCAGCGAGGACGTGGTGTCACCGCGCAAACACCCAGTCACCGCTGTTGCTATAGGAACTTTAGCCTCAGTGTGAACGAGTTCTCGCAATAATGATTCAGCAGTGTATCTCTGCTCAGCGATGAATCACTGTTAATCACTCCTGTCCTTAGGGAAACCAGAAAACGCTGTATTACATTTCATGTTTTGTTTTTATCCACCTAAATTACCTAATACATCTCCGTGTGTTCTGATAGTGTAATGTGTGTAAATGTCTGACCGCAGTCACAGCTGCTTCTAGCCCATATTAGTGTCTGTTGAAGGGTCATGCGAGGATGCAGTGGTTGGAGAGCTCTCTGTTCCTCTCGTTTCTCATGCACCTTTCCTCCTCTGTTGGGTATTTTTGTTTCTCATTTGTGGACATGCCGTCGAATGAGAGGCGTCAGGCTCTTTTAATTCTAAAATATCAGCCGATATTTTACATGTACTGATTACAATCCCAGAATCAATATACAGGAACAATATAGGAACAATATAATCTGCAATAATGCCATGTTCTATGTGGGTCTGTATGTTTCATAATTTTCCTGTTTTCCTCGTTTCTTTATATGTTAATCTTCTTTGATGCAACATTGTAAAAAGGTTCTATGTATATACATTTGAATTTAACATCCCAAAATCAGGCAGTCTGCGTCTTCACAGGCATTTTACCAACAGGATGTTGAAATAATGAAGTAATGTCCGATGAAGTTATGTCTTCATTATACGATGGTCTGAGGTCTGACGGTCTGCTGTAGAGTGCATACAGCAGTTTCTCAGCATGACTGAGATTCGCTCTTTATCAGCCCGTCAAAGTGTAATGATGATATGACTATAATAGAACGATTACCATTGTCATATTGCTTTTATATTATGTTCACCAGACAACAGAAATTATGCACACGATTAAGAAAAGTGTTTTATTCTCTTCTAGCATTAAAAGTAGGACGGGCAATTTCTGAGAGGCTAGCATTAGCAAGCTAGCTTTGAAAGCACAAGATCCCTCTCTTGAAGCCACGCCCCCTCCAACACATAAACGCAAGGCAAATACACAGTTAAGTAGAACAACCTATTAGTGCATTTGGACCGAATGCAATCATTGGATGAACATTTTAAGATTTATATAAAAAAAAAATATATAGTTAGACCGCTTTACTTAGTGATTGCTGTCAGGATGTGACTTTAAACCAGCACACCAAAAAAATGTTTATGGAAAAATCGCCTGCCCTGCCTTTAATTGTTTCTTTTCATTTTAAGCATTTAAGCAATTAAATCATATAAATAATATATACGCAAATGTGCTGTTCTCTCTTCCTGGGAATTATAGTAATTTTAGTAATAGTTTTTGCTTGACTGTGGTGACATGGCTCTGAATTTAGTCTGTCCTGCTGATTCTTTAGAATCATTTGCGATTCTATTTTAATTTCATTGTGTAAGATGTAATTATTGACTTAGCACTAGTACTTTGATATCTGATTGGTCAGCCAGCAGGAACAGAAGCTTGAGAACATGAATGACGATTTCTTACGCCAGCGCCATCCTGATCTGTACGCACTTCAGTCTTGTTTTCTCTTTCTCTCTCTTTTATCTGAATGGCCTTGGTGCTCAGCTGCATCTCCCTCTTAGATAGTGCTGTGTGTGTGTATGTTTGTGTGTGTGTGAGACACTTCCTGTGTCCTCATAAACGAAATTGCTTAAAAAAAACATACTAATTGGTGATTGGTGTTCATTAAAAAACGAGTTGTTCTAGGGGGATAGAATATACAGTTTGAGCAGTAAATAAAACTACATTTGTGGAAAGTCCTCATAAAGCATATATGCCAATGTGTGTGTGTGTGTGAGTGAGTGTGTGATTGAGCGAGGGAGAGTTGTGCACATGTGCTTTCGTGTGGGCAGTGATGGGGAAATAAGCTCTGACCTGAGACCAGAGTCAAGGAAGTGTGTGGTCAGATGACTCATGTGTAGAGTACAGTGTGTGGTTGTGTGTGCGGAGGATAAAAGGCATCGTCCTCCGGCTTCGATGCCTCCACGTACACCGCCTCCAAGCGCAAGTCAGAAACCTCGCAACCTCCACGTCACTCAAGCCTGGTTCTGAATGTAAATGTCATGCGTACATGCCGCGGGTCTGTGCTCAGCGTAAGATCCAGCTGTTATCAGTCTGCTTGAGGCACAGTGATTTCCATGACAAAGGTTTGTGCTAGTACAACGTTGTCTGGAGTTTTAGACCTCCCTGTTCGTCTGGCAGCTTGTGAAAGGCTGAGGTCCTCTCGGAGTGCCCTGTGTCTGCTGTTAGAGGCCAACCAGGTGAAAAGGGGGCCCAGCTAACAATTTTTAGATTGTAAGAACATTTCCATTAAATAAGAATCACATTAAAAATGTTATTTTGAAAGTTCTGGGAACATTCAAAACGTCCGTATTAATGTTATTTCTCTGTTATAAAAACATTATTCATACACTTTTAACTCTAATGTTTTTAAAATGTTCCACTAGCAACTTAAGAATAACGTTTTGATATATATATGAAATATAATGTTAGAAAATCCAGCTGATGTTACTGCACGAAAGTTTTAAAACGTTTAGAGAACATTAGCCAATGTTCTCAAAACATTCCCTCATAGCTGGAAGGTCAAATGGCTGACACACCAGCTTTAAAAGCGCAATAGTTGCCACCCACAGTTTACCCCCTTTAATTTTTCCATAGACGTTTAAAAAAACCTTTAAACTAAACTAAACCAAACCAACCAGCTGAACTGAGATGAATCACATTACAGCATTTGATTTGTAAGCAAAAAAGTAATTGAAAACTGGAAAATGAGACAAAGGTTTTTAATATGTTATTTGTGCGTAAAGTCTTTTAGAAAGGAGTAAATAAGAAGCATTAGGAATGAAACTCGAGTCATAGATGACAGTACATTGAAACTATGGCGTTTATGAAATACCATATCTTCAAAGGTCGATCAATCAAAATATTCCAAATATTGTGTGTGAATGTAAAAAGAAAGGTTCAGTTTCATTATTTGCAGAGCTTTACGGAAGTGGGTGGGTACTTTTTGCTGCAGTTCCTGTTTCCATGGTAACAACGACTTGGTGGATCTCCCTCTGGGGCTTTGGGTACTGTAGTTCTTCAATGACATCTAAACATTGTTAAAAAATATTTAATGTACAAACGTTTATGGCAGATCTCTTTTTAAAAATCTCTTACAAAATCCATTACCCTTCAAAGGAAATACATGTGATCCTTCCTTTCAGAACCCAGCTGTTGCTCTCCAGCTGTTGGTTCAGTCCAGCCCTTGCCAGGTTCTGTGAGTGATATCTTGTTTTTCTGTTTTTTTGAACATGACTGTGCTATTTAGACAGAATGGCCTCCTCAGAAAGGCTATGAGTCAAACATGAATGAGTCACTCTCAGCCTCACAGATCTCAGAGGACTTTTGGTGGGTAACGCCGGGCTGAACTTTTTTGTCCTAATGGTTGTACCAGACGTGGCATCTAATGATTGTTTTAAATCAAATGTTTGATCGTGGCTAGAGGTGAGAGATGTTTTGGAAACTGAAGCACAGCGTGGCCAGTAGTAACTCTGGTACTCGTGTGGTCCACAAGGTTCGGTTTAATGGATCTTCATGTTCGTGGACTGAAGTGACTCATAGGCATCCCGTTCTGAGGGCGTCAACATTTGCGTCTTTGAGCTTCATTGTTACCTTCGTTATTTATTTATTTTAATTGTTTTCTTCTCTCCTTACTCCTCCGCAAAGGCTCAGGAGTGGAAGTTCTGTGCGGGAGAAACAAAACCGCTTGCGTGACGTGTTTTTCATGGTCATGGAGTCGTTATTTGCCATTCCTGTCATAGTCCTGTTCTGAGCATTACATTTCCAGCATGTCTCTCAGCAGCTTCCGTCTGTTGAGACCAAAGTTTCACTGGTGTCAGTGGGATTCAGGCACTCAGTCTTGCATCTGTCTCATGTCAGCAGCCCATCTCTCTGCTGACATTTGAACTGAACAATGACAAATTCGTTTTGCTACAAAACGAATTAGCCACAAACAAACATGGCAGATTGTGGTCTTTGTTTACTAGATGTTCTCCTTTAAGAATTTGAAAGTAACATATTTGTCAATGTGTGTACTTCAAAGGTAATTTCATCAGCTTTGTTATCATTAGCCGGCTTTCATGTACTGCTAAGAATGTATTTGAATTTCGAATGACATTTTTGAGTGTTTTTGAATATACAGTGAATAAAATGAATAGCAGTTATCGCACATGATGTATTATATAAAATGGATTTTGTTTTAGTCGGTTATGGGAAATAAAGTGAGGAAATAAAGAGTGAGTGTCCAACGCAACAACTAAAAATCTGATTGCATTTTGCATGCACTGTTTATTATATAATAAGTTTTGCATATGGACTAGTTTCTGAATTGAGAACTGCAGGTTTCAGGGTTCTTTTTTGTAACATTTTGTCTTTCTCTGTCCCTCTGACTTTAGGAGCCGTTGGGGCCCAGCCCCTGTTCTCCGTGCCACGGAGGCCTGGCTATGGCACCATGGGGAAGCCAATCAAGCTACTGGCCAACTGCTTCCAGGTGGAGATCCCCAAGATGGACGTCTACCTCTATGAGGTGGACATTAAGCCTGAGAAGTGTCCACGCCGTGTGAACAGGTAGGCCGCGCAAGAGAACCATTTGAAGCTCATGACTGACTCCTGTAGAGTTCTTCTGATGGGGGTTATCTCCACAGGGAGGTCGTTGATTCCATGGTGCAGCACTTCAAGGTTACCATCTTTGGAGATCGAAGACCAGTTTATGATGGAAAGAAAAGTCTGTACACAGCCAACCCACTGCCGGTGGCTCCTGGAGGGGTACGAGACACACACGCCAGCTCTTCCAAAATCTAGACACTCAAAACTCACAATATTATTTAGAGTTTTACTCCATTTTACTGTTAGAGGAAAAATGTCAAAATTGTTTGTCTGGTCAGAATCTGTTCTCTCCGTTAAACATATTTTACTGGACTGCAATTAAGGAGCTTGTTTTATTCTGTTGATACTTTTAAAAAGGTTTTTAAACAAGTAAATCCAAATTTAGTATTTAGTATTTAAAAAAAAAAATTGGAAACTAATTTTTTAAGTTGTATTGTTTGGAAAACTAAACCTGGTTCTCGCCATGAACACCTTCTTTCATTTTTTTTTTTCATTTTTAAGCTTTATGGGTGCGATCAAAGGCCATACAGTAGACAGCAAAGTTCTGGAATTATTTAAAAACATTGAAATCAAGTCACCACTTCCAAACAGACAGCAAAGAGTTTTATAATCTAACATAGTTAGATTATAATCTAATGCATCTAGATTATAATCTAGATTATAATCCAGACGCTGTCCAGTTAATAAAAACATATTGTAGAGGAGACACGTTGTGCTTTATTTACAGCTACTTTTGTGTGTTTATACATGTATATGTATATGCTCATTTGATTTGGTAACTGCAACAATATTTATTCATTTATTTTATTGGCAATTCATTTCAAATGACCGCAAACCATTTGACACAAATGAACTTATATGCACTGCGTTTATGATTTTGGTGCCCAAAAAAAACAACGTAGCTGCTTCTGTGGACAGCAGACAACTTTGAAGCTCACTCGAGTTAAGAACAGACTGTCACTATTTCCTATTAAAAGTGTCATGTGGCCTTTATCCGCTGTGCTTCAGCTGCACTACATCAGTCTGTTATGTGTCTTCAGGTGGACCTGGATGTCACACTGCCAGGTGAGGGAGGCAAAGACCGACCCTTTAAAGTCACTATTAAGTTTGTGTCTCTGGTGAGCTGGCACCTGTTGCACGAGGTTCTGACGGGTCGCAGTATGCCTGAACCCCTGGAGCTAGACAAGCCAATCAGCACCAACCCTGTTCACGCTGTGGACGTGGTTCTCCGTCACCTTCCCTCTATGAAGTGAGTGCTTGTCCCTCCAGATATCTTGCGCACAGACAAACGTCATCTGCTTATTCATCAAGAAACACATTTCTGTACTAACATTCTCATATTCACAGAGTTAGGATTGCGAAGCTAGACTAAGTTTAGACCAGAAGTTCTCAGCTCTGGTCCTCAAGCTCCAACGATGATCAAACACGATAATCTTGAAGACCTTATTAGCATTAGCTTGCTCACGTGAGTTTGGTCAGGGTTGAAGATAACCTCTGGAGGAACACAGACTTCTGAGAACCACAGGCCTAGACTCAGTCTAGCTTCTAGACCAGACCAAGTGTAGTCAAATTCAGTTTGATGTTCATGACGTTATCTAGTTTTATACTGCAAGCAAAATCGCAGCAAAAATATTGAGAATATTCTGTCGCTCAGCCATAATGTGAATCATTGATAGCCATTTGGCCTGATCATTTCTGTGATGTTTCTCTCAGGTACACACCAGTGGGCCGATCATTCTTTTCGGCCCCGGAAGGCTACGACCATCCTCTGGGTGGAGGCAGAGAGGTGTGGTTTGGTTTCCACCAGTCTGTCCGACCAGCCATGTGGAAGATGATGCTCAACATTGATGGTGTGGTTCTACTACTGAGTTTTTTTTTAATATCAGGACTGGCATGTCCTGATCCATCTATTAATTCAAATGAAAACGAATGTAGTTTTGTGAAGAAATTAAATATATAGCTGCTGTTTATGTTCGTCTGTCAGATTGATGTCTCGAGTCCCTCGAGTCCAAGGCTTTAGAGTATTTGAACAGTTCACATGGTTGCCATGGTGATGAAGAGCTGCCTCTCACGGGTGTTTGTTTGATGGGGGGGACAACACTTTTTTTGTTGTCCCTCTGTCTGCATGGTTTTCCCGCTCTCTCAAACTCCCACAAGTCAATTGGCTGTATCGTTCACTCCTCCCCGTCTTTACTTAACGGCAGGGAAAAGTCTAACTGTCTGAAGTAGTCTCTCCTTTCACTCGCTCATTGAAAACGGCATAATGGAGTGACTGGGCTCTTAAAGAGCGCCAACACACGTGAATTAGCTATCAGACCAGCTTCCCAGCCAACAGGGAACGTTCTCAGAGCATTAGCTAACATTCTCTAAAAGTTTGTTAGTACGTTAGTTCTATGTGTTTATCAAAAACGTTGTTCTTAGGTTGTTAGTAGAACATTTTAAAAAGTTGCGGAATTACAAAAGGTTTGAATAGGGTTCTTATAACCAAACAATAACGGTAATACATGTCTAAACATTCATAGAGCGTTCAAAATAATGTGGAAACATTATGGAAATGATCTTACCACGTAAAGCTGTAAGCTGGGTTTGGGTTCTGTGGGTGTTCTTAAACAGTTAATAACAAGGAAACCTACACTGGTTTACTGAAAGTTCTGTAGGGTCCAACCAGAAATGGGACATAATTTATAACCTATAGCTAAACTAATGTGAAAATGTAGTTATTTTAGTCATCAAATCTGACTTGAGTTATTTTGCAGAAGTCTGTGGTGTTCTGTAAGTCCATAAGTTCTGTAACCTCTCTTTAACAAGTCACACAATATGAAGTATCAGGTTTAAATACATACTAGGGGTTTGTTGAAATATGAGGAATGGTAATAAAGATGCTTCACTAATCGCTAACTAGTCGTCTTTTTTGTAGTTCTGAAAGTTACATTTCGTTTTCATAGCGTGGTGAACTGTTCTAACTGAAGAGGAAGGAAAATTGGACACCTCATGATGTGACCTCTGTTGACCTCTGCTCATTCAGTTCTTAACAGTTTCTCTCCTGTCCTTCAGTTTCAGCCACAGCTTTCTATAAAGCCCAGCCAGTCATTCAGTTCATGTGTGAGGTTCTGGACATCCACAATATCGACGAGCAGCCCCGCCCCCTCACTGACTCCCACCGAGTCAAATTCACCAAAGAAATCAAAGGTACCTGTGTGGGACTCTGTTTTGGTGTTTCGATGTGTGTGTGTGATTTGGCTATTATTGTGTGTGTGTGTGTGTGTCCTTGTGTTGGTCTGTATGTGTGTATGGGTTTGGCTATACTTGTGTGTGTGTGTGTGTGTGTGTGTGGTTTTGGCTATACTTGTGTGTGTGTGTGTGTGTGTGGTTTTGTGTACGTGTGAGTGTCTGTGCGCGTGGGTGCGTGATTCTGGCTCTCTGATTGGCTGGTTTACGTGCAGGTCTGAAGGTGGAGGTGACACACTGCGGAACCATGCGGAGGAAGTACCGGGTGTGTAATGTGACCCGCCGCCCCGCCAGCCATCAAACGTGAGTTAAACGGTCGAGTGAATTAAAGCGCTTACCAATTTTGAGTTATTAGTCACAGAGGGCAAGATCACATTGATTTAAGAATGTTAAGAGAGAATACGAATGACTTAAGAATATTTGATTTAAAGCTGATTTTTTCTTTAAGTCATATACTTAAAGAAATAAATAACTTTTTAAAACAAACTTCAGTTAGAGGCCCACAAAAATCATTATTATTTTACATAAAGCGGGTTTACCATTTTGTTAGTCACCAGGTTAAAATCACATAACATGTTTGATAATTGGGGGGTCAGATGCATTGCATTGTGGGATATGGTATTTCACTATATGGTATTGCTGTGTACTGTTACCGTATATATTTTGGCAGAGATCATCCAGGTCTTCCATGTATGCAGAACATTTAAATATTTAATTGATTCACAGTATGCATGCTATATACTACAAATAGTACGAATATAATAGTATTGTAGTTGTATGCTTTCCATGCGTTATCCTAATTGTTTGCCTCCTTAGACTTAAGGAAGCAGTTTTTGTGCTCCAGTACCCTCTAGTGGTGGTGATTGTCCCTCTTTTTTTGTGCAGGTTCCCCTTGCAGCTGGAGAACGGTCAAACTGTAGAACGAACAGTAGCTCAATATTTCAGAGAGAAGTACAACCTGCAGCTCAAATACCCCCACCTGCCCTGCCTACAGGTGGGCCAGGAGCAGAAACACACCTACCTGCCTCTGGAGGTGAGTCCTTCCATCCACACCTCTCCAGTGGGGACACTTTGTCCATGAGATTTTGGCCTCTTACAGTGTTACTGTTCTTGTAGGTGTGTAATATTGTAGCAGGGCAACGGTGTATCAAGAAACTGACCGATAATCAAACATCCACTATGATCAAAGCCACAGCGCGTTCAGCCCCCGACAGGCAGGAGGAGATTAGCCGACTGGTGAGTGTGTCTTCTGTTGTTACTCATATATAATTAATAATAACGATGCTTGGTGTTAATACATTCTGCTTCATCTTGACCTGTTTGAGGTACATTACTTTCTGTATATATTACAGTAGTGATCATAGCGTTCCTGTAACTCAACTGGTAGAGCACCCTATTAGCAGCACAAAAGGTTGTGGGTTCGATTCCCAGGGAGCACACATACTGATCGAATGTATAGCTTACATTTTTTAAAAGTGAAAGTGACCTATTTGTCAGATGTGGTAACTTGGGGGTTAGGTGCCTTGCTCAAGGGCACTTCAGTTGCAACCCCCCAGTTCTGGAATCAAACCAGTAACCTTCTGATTACAAGCCCAACTCACTAACCAGTAGGCCACTAATAACTGTCCCCTTAGAAATACATTATAAGTCGCTTTGGGTAAAAGCATCTGGAAAATGTGTAAATATGAAATAAGTTTATGCACATTACATCACAATTAGGGTTGAGAAGGCTCAGTTTTTAATATTAGACTTTTACACAGCATAATGTAATTCAGATTCGCCTTGTTACACACGAATCTGCCTGTTTTCTATAGAATTAAAAACTCTTGCCTTCCTGCTGTCCGGCTAGTCGATCTGAATGGATTTCGTTTGTTGTCTGGGTTAATGGAGGTTACCGGGCCAGAGTGTTAACTTCACTGTCAGCTGATTAGTTGCAGTCTCTCCAGTGGAGAACGTGGTGAACTCTTTAACCCGCTCCCTACAGATCTGTTAGTTCTGAGCTGATAACGTCTGATTGAAGCTGCTTGCTGCTGCTCTTCGTAGCTTATTAAAATGGCAGCCAATCGAGCGCTGAATCGAAGCGGCCGACCGCATTGCCACGGTTGATTTTTCATTAAGATGTGGAAGCACCAAACAAGAGTCGAGAGGAAACGTGGGTGGAATGCTGTCGACGCGGCTGATGAAGTGTTCCGAAACGACTCGCTTTGAGTCGCTGCTAAAAATACCGCGGTGAGAGTATTTTTACACTCAGGATCTGAGCGGGGATTTCATCAGCTCGTAGCATCAAACACGTCTGACAAACAGCCTGTGTGTTTACTGTCAGCAAAGTTAATTCAGCTCAATTCAAAGCAGCTTTACAGAGACAAGTTTTGAGACTTGAAATAAGTATAAAAACTAAGGAAAGACAAGTTAAATAAACAGAAAAATACAAAGCACATGGTGTTACGGAGTACATGGTATTACTGTGATAAAGTTAAATTATGAAAAGTGAGGAAATGGAGGAATTTACAAAAATACCATAATATGTACACTAGCATTAATAACCAGAAAGATAAATTTATTTAAAGTAAATAAATGTATACATAAGTGTCTGAGAAATATTAACAAACTATGTCTATAGATATAGAATATATATAGTATGTCATATTATATATAGTTTGTA
>JAZGTJ010006465.1:0-24855 GCA_036877575.1 Botia almorhae | reverse complement strand
AAAATATTCCTTTTATATTTACTTGTATTTTCATGTTTGTTCATTTTTAACACCACATGACTGCCACTATTATTGAGGAAAGTTTTTATTGAGTGGCCATGTCATAAAGGTAACCACACTGCAGCAAAACATGCATGTGATGCTGTCTTAGAATTTGGCCCCAATTGGGTATTTTATAAAACAGTGTATTCCTTCTTACTGGAGCATGACAATAATGCCGTTGACAGCTCAGTGGAGATTGGAACAGAGACAATATATTTCATACTTCATATTATTCATTTCAACTAAGATTCATGAACATCTCAACTCATTTATGTTCTTCAGGTTGAACAAGTAAGTTATGGAGTCAGTAAAGATTACTTGTGTTGAAGGACTCGTACCTTCCTCCTTTGAAAGACCCTGCCATGCTCAATAAACAAGGCTGAAGGAGCCTTCTTCAGGGTGCTTTTGGCTGAGGCAGTTCTTCTTAAGAGCGGTGTGAGGAACCCCCCCTTAATAAGAGAGTAGAAGAACCAGAGAGAAGCAACAATAGACAAATGTTCATTCACTTTTTTCTTGTATATGTGCTTGAAATGGTGACCTGCCACATCATTGCTTGATGGTGGAGGGTGTAATGGTGGGCTAAACCTGCTCCTATCACAGCATTATTTTCTACTCCTTTGGGAGGAAGTGTCTCCTAAACCAAACCACTGTAATTACTTCTGTTGCTACACAACAGCAGCGACAAACAATGCACCAGACAAGCACACAAACTAGTCTACAAATTCTTTTCTCTTACATATATTAAACAATAATATATTAATAACAATATTAAATGTGGCCAACATTCTGGATGTTTACAAAGCTACATTTTCAAATGTAAAAAAGTGTTCACAGTGGCTTGACAAACCGAGAGGTCTGAACAAATATTTTCTCTTTATTAGTGTTCTCAAGAACTTAACACTTAAATACTAAGACCCACAAAAACAAATCAGCAAATAAAGTTACACAATCCAATCAACAGGTGGCAGTATAATAATAAAACGTATGCCTAGGGTTCACATGGTCCTAATAGTCCCACCGCAATATTAGGACATGGTCCTAATGACTAAGTGACTCTTCACTTTGACCTGTTCCAATCAGCTCTTACAAAAAACGTGTAAGACCACGTAAAATGTGGTTTATTGGACACTACCATAATTTTAACACATATTCATATTTAAGTAATGTAAATCTTTAATCAACCTTTAATCTTAAAATGTAAATGCAATGGACACAAATATAACTGTACCATAGCATATATCAAATTACCATGGTGTTACCATCTAATAATTTCACTGTAACATGATATTCCCACAGTAATTTTGTAAAAGATGTCAGTCAGTTTGGCACTGTCTGATAGAGTGTTACCTGTGCTCGTTCGGTGCAGAAAGCGAGGGAACGCCTGAAGGAACTTCGTTTGGCTGGCTTTGTGCCCACACTCACAAGGTTGACCTCTGACCCTGCTCGCAACTGTACACGTCTTTTTCCTGTTAGGTCCAGTTTCTGCACACCCCTGTCAATCTCAAACTGTTTCGTACCTAACAACATAAATACATACAAATGTTAAATACTATTCTTGGACAGACAATTCTAAGCAAGTTCTTCAAAGCTCAGGCTGTAATTTTGTGGCACTATCACAAAATTGTTCTGTTTGAAGGAGCATCATAACAAACCTGACACAACAACACTAAATCACCCAATAGAATTAGTTTGGGGCGTGGCTAGCTGTTTGGCTGATCAATGGCAGATGGGGGAGTGTTTAAACAGTAATGCAGAAATGACTGCTCAGTCAACACAAATAATATTTTCTGGTGGTAGTAAGGCTGAATAACAATGACTCCTGCTTCTTTATGTGTACAAGACAGAGTTACTGTATGATTCTTTATGGTTTTGTGGATGTATATAACCCTTCACTTTTCTACTTTTCACCCTCTCTTAATCTCCTTCCTGAAAAAAAACACTTTGGAGGGTTGGGATCAAAAAGAAAACATGATATTCTCAGGGTCTTGACTGAAGGATCTTAAAAGGATATGTGTGTACACATGCCACAATGCTACATCCCTGCTCTGCAACCAAAACCACAAAAGAGAAAAAAGGCCAGCCGCCGCGGATCTCATTCAAAGTGGGAGCGCAAGACTGCTCCCTTCTTATGCTGAGTCCAGAAGAACAAAGAGTCCTAGACCTCACCTCACATGCCCTATAACACTATAAAACACAATCATACAAAATTGTTCATACAGTGGCCCATAAAGTATTTGGATATTTTAGACACTGAGGCCAAATGTCATTGCCTGAATGTTATTGCATTGGATGACAAAATATCAAAGTAAATGACATCTGCACACAAATGATTCTAGTGCTTCATGATAAACTTTAATGAACTTTTAAGCAACTGGTCTCAAGGTGTTTTCTAGGTGTGTGTGTATTAAGGAACGTTCATACAGGTGTCCTAGCAAAGTAACCACAGATGCAGTTTGGACATGTTCCACTTAAAAGTGTCCAAATATTTTGTCTTAATTTTTAAAATATTTATTATCTAATAATTTAAAAATAAACAATGTAAAATGAACAAATCTCTCTTTTAAATAAGGGCAATTTGTTTGATTTTTTGTCCTTTAAGTAGAGTAAGACTTACAGTACATTAAGGCTTGTCCAAATGCTTTTTGTTATAGAGGAGGCTACTGCTCTGCCTCCTCCACACCACCAGAGGGAACCCTCTCCTGAGTATTAGCATCATTCTGACTACATTTACCATGGGCCCCGTACCTGGGGCTGAGCACTTCCTGTTTGCCGCACCTGACTCCAATCAAGCCGGCTATTTAAACCCCAGACTCAATAGACTCTGTGATGTCTTGGTTTGCCCTGGCTAACATTTCAAAGCGGTTTCTGCTGTTGTTTATCTGTTTTCTATTTGGATTGTCTATTGTGTTTCTGATTGTTTGCAGCATGCCTTTTTGACCCTGCCTTGGATAATGTTTTTGGATTGTTTGCTGCCTGCCTTTGGACTTTGCTTGGATTACGTTTTGATTGTTTGCTGCCTTCCCCAACCATTGCCTGTACTAACGTTACCCAGTTTGTCTAATCCTCATTGCTCTGTTTGCCGGTGTTTGAACTATTGCGTGGTTTGACCATTCTTAATAAACGTTGCAGATGGATCCTCATGACTCAAAGTTTCTGTTACACTTTTGAGGCTATTGTAGAGTGCATTAAGTCACTTTCACAAATAAAAATCCACTAAACTTGCTATCAGAATTGCAGTTAAATTTATATCTTTATATGCCAAACTAAGAGGACTACTTCTTAATTTTTGTTAGCATACATTCAACTTTGCATACATTCAGATTTCCATGACAAATATGACCAAACATCTCCACCAACTGTTTCTGTACTACATATGCTTGGTACAAATGGCATTTCCTGCACAATTTGACAAAGCTGATGACAAAAACAGCACTGTAAATAGGTCCATAATCCAATTCTAATACACCAAAGTCCAAAGACACACCACATAAGGTCAATTTGTCATATACAATGAGATTCCCCATATGAAATTCACAATTTTTTACTTCACATCAAGAACGTTTTTTACTTCCCTTCTCTGAGAACCTCAGCGTCCCCTAAAAATTGTACTGGAATGTAACATTAAAGTTAATAACATACTTCTGGGTCTTTTTAACCTTTAAAAACCCAAGGACCCCACAACCCCACCCAGACTCCAAGCTGACCCAGAAACCTGCAAAAAAAGATTTCCTCTAAAATAAACAATATGTAATTTCTAAAAGCTTGTATGACATATTAATTACATAACTGTATTAAATCTAATAATGCCGATTAGATCCTTCCTGTAAACCCCTTGCACCACCTTCACAGGATTGAAAACCCTGAATATACCTCATTCTGCCATTGTTAAACAAATGAAATGTGCAACCCTACAAATAGTTTTCTGTCTGTACATAAATGATGCTCTGGGACATTATGCAAATCCTGGAAACCAAGAGCATGGAAAGTTGCAAGCAGCCAGCCACCATATAATTATTAAGCACGGGCCAAATTAAAAACAGATGCCTGAGAATCGTCAAGAATTTGCACTAGAATTTTACATCTGTGAAGATCAAGTGATGGGAAAGTCATGCATGTTTTAATCATACAGTATGAGTTTCTGTCTCTTTCAAACATACACATGCGCACACAATGTATGCTGTGTTTTGCTGTCTTTGTCGGACTTTGTTCACACTGCATGCAATCTGATTCACTTTTAGATCAGATCTGACTCCTCACACTGTCATTTTGCAAGTGCTGAAATCTGTTTGTTCAGACAGTCTAGTTAATATCCGGTGGATCAACATGTTACTATAGTGATGATGTAAGCATCAGCAAATTACCAAAGACTTTGTCCTACAACATCTGAGCGCAGCTGTCAGTGTAAAACAGACAACTTTAACTGTGGTGCTGAACTTAAGGCTGATTAGACAACATAGCTAATATAATATACTATCCAAAAGCGCTTTGACATTCACTTATGGTTACTACATAATACACAATTTTCTGTATGAGTACAGAGTGAGCAAAAATGACTGTATTTGAAAGTACCAGACAATATCGCAAAATCTGTATGACATCATCCTGAATTACACAATCCAAAAAAATCAGTTTTTTTAAGATTGTTAACTGGATATTAAACCACATATGGATTTGGTCTGTTTGTAAACATCACATTTCATATGGTTTTCCGCTGTTGCATAAAAACAGTTTTAAAATCTTGCTGTCTTTGAAACCCATAACCTTAACCTGATGGAAAATCAGCTGCTGACTCATTCTCTTTGCATTGTAGAGCTTTAGAAATAAGTACAAAGAAGTCAACCAACTTTAGTCTTTGCACAGTATTGCCCAGTCACATTACAGTATTCAAAGATGAATACTGTATGACTCAAAGATGTTTATGAGAGATTCATGAGCTGGTAAGACTGATTATATGTGACGGTGCAGAACTGCTCAAGGCACTGAGGTTGGAGTGGATAAAACATTCCCATGTAAGTTAAATCAGTTTTAAAATAAGTTTTACAACCAGCATGGTGACAAAGTGAATAAGGACCAGTAAGAGCAGAAAATAAATGAAATGAGAGAGAACTATAAATGTACGGTATATTTTAACTGTAATATGTTTCCTTTCTTTAGAAAAAGTGCACCTCAGTATTGGGGACTGGGGCATTATGACTGACTCACTGTGGTTGCCAAAGATTTCATTATTGCTGTAGTTGGCAGAATCCTTGGATGAAACCAATTCTCCGTTTCCACCACTGTAAGGTTTCTGAAACTGAAAAATAAATGTAGATAAAGTTAGAAGTAATGCTAGTTTGTCAGAAAAGTAATGTAAAATATACTTTTTATAAAAATATATACTGTTTGATACATTGACAAGCCCTTTTAGTTTGTAAAAAAACTCATGTTATCAGCACTTACAATGGAAGTCAATTAAGCAAAGAGAAATTAACTTTGAATTAAACTGGAATGTTCCTTTAACACAAACGTAAATTTAATTAATAAATAATACTGTTGCATAAGGCACAGCCTCACAGAGTCAATGTACCATACCATGTGCTCTAGTATAGATGTGTTTGAATAGATGGGCTGAGGCTGGACTCCACCACAGAGCTGCTGAAAGGGGTCATCCATGTACATGTTTGAGGTGGGGAGCCTGCGGCTTTTTAGACCACTGAAGAACAGAGGAAACAGAAGAAAGGAAAGAGAATGAGGAAAGAAACTGTGTGTGTATTTAAGTGACTCATAGGAGGTACATATGGAATGCAGGCAACAAACAGACTGTGTGTGTGTGTATTGGTGTGTGTGCGTACCTCAGTGACTCGTGGCTGGTGTGCTGATATGGAGAGCCAGCTGCAGTAAGCTGAACCTCACTCCCATCCTGCAGGAGCTGAACCCACTGTTCCTTATCATCTGCACAACTGGCCTGTACATACACATGAAGAATAACATCTAGTCATTCAAAACAAACTGAGAAAAGTTAAAGACAATTGCGACCCTTTACTTTTTAAATTATCCCTGCAATTGAAGCTATGTGGTTGAACCATCATACAGTGATTATATTACACATAACAGTAATATACATAAGCAATATAGTTAGTAATAACATAGTATACTATGGCACAGAAGGAATAGCATAACTATATTTTACAGTACTTACAGTGTATGTACAGTGTATGTACCCAACAAAACACAAGTAACATACTATATGGGTTACGGTTAATTTCAGGGTCAATACCTAGTAATTACAATTACACATTAGGTACATGAGACGTACATGTAGAACAACACTATAAATAGAGTGCTACCTAATCATGTACCATCAGATTTACTTGGTACTTCAAAGTACCTCGAAGATAGTATCATTATGGTATTAGTGTGGTATCATGTATGAAAAGCAAAGTTCACATAATCAGTGTCTCTTTCATAGAGCACACAGGACCAAAAACGTACCTCTAGCACAGCCACCTGGTCTCCATTCTGAATGATGGTAATGCGGTATGCATGAGCTGTATCCGGGCCTGGTCGAACCTCACTCCCTCTGAGCTGAACGATGTACTGAGGAGTCTCTTCTGACCCTTCATCCCGACACATCTTTAGCACACCCTCCTCCACCCGACACCAAAGACTTTGCCACTGACAGTTCATCAGCACGTTCAGGAAGGCTGCTAAGGAAGGTGGACAGAGAGAGCAGAGTGTAAACTGAACTGTTTAACAATAATTTATAACATTACCTGTGTGTTATTTACTACATTTCAGAATTCACATACACACTGATTTCAACGCACACACTGCAGCTAAATTTAGTTGTCACTTCACTTCTCTGTGATTAATCTTGTTATTTTAGTTATTTACAGGAGCAAAAACCACATTCACTCCAGAAAAATGAATGTAGTGACAACCAATTCAATAAATCTGCATAGTATAGAATCGAACTGAACAACTAGCTAATGGCATTATTACAAACGCGTGTGATCTCTTCTCCGAGTGTGGTCTAGAAAAAGCATGCTGTTTAAAAGCGGCTGTGCATGAACAAAACACGCTGCCTCTGTCAACAGTTTACTAAAAACTGATGTATAATTATGTGTCTCTAGCTAATATTACATTGGTCAAAAATACCAAACACCACATGGCTTCTTGATTTCAACCTTGAGACCAAACCAACTGCTATAGTTACTATATCAATCAATTCCTATAGTTTATACATACATATGAAGCAGTAATCTTAGGAATGTACTCCTGAATTTGCAATAAAATAGAACAAACAATATAAAGAATTTCATACAATAATTAAAAGCCTATGAATGAAAGAAAGTCATAACAGTTTCACATATATCTTGATATAAGTCATAGATCACCTAAATCATAAATCCTTGAGTTATGTCAATGACATTTCGAAGCAAGACTATTGCCACTTCATAAAAAGCTTGATGATAAAAGTCACAAAAAGTCTGGTCACGATAAAAGTCTGGCCCTTAATAAGAACACACTTGTACAAAGAAACAAACTAATAAACTAACTAATAAACTAGTGTGAAGGTTTTCCTTTTAATTTATTTTTTGAGACAGCAGACATGTACACATGGGTCTAATCAGTGAGCACATTTTCAATAACAAACATTCCAAAAAGTGGTTAAACTAACCACTTAAAGACTTTTAACAAGCTTATCTAATTTCCAGCTAAACTAGTTTCCACCTTTCCCAAATACTTTTTCCAAAAACACAATAGTGCTATATAAACAAATGCATGCCGCAATCAAATAGTTAACTAGTCTATTTACAAACCAAACCTCTGGGTTCGTTCCTGTGGTTGTCACCCCGGAGTCAAAGGTGACAATCAAATTTCACAGGAATCCCTCCACAGACAATGGCCCAGTGTCAAACACCCAGCTCATGTCCTGTGCGGCATGCAGTGAATTTAGCCCCTAATGAATGACACCAAAACACTCAACAACAATAGCCCAGCTGTGCTAAAAGCCACGGTACCACAGATGCTATGTGTATTGCCATGTATGGGGTTATATAGAGCGTATGGGGTTATAAAGAGCAAGCTATTAGTAGACTTCTTTAATTATAAATAGCAACAGTTATGGAATGAATTACGTGCTGGTAATAAACTATTTAAAATAATCATGAAATCTGAACCCAATTTACTATCTTAAAACACATTATAGGTTTTATTGCAAATGATTTGTCAGTGCACATTATGAAATAAAGTTTGCTCCTGTAATCTTTCCTCTTCAATAATTCCACTTCAAACTCATGTCGTCTGCATGAGCACCACGTGCTTACCGCTATGCCACAGCACCACCACACATATCCTTCTGATGTGCATCAAATGTATTTAGAGGTAAAATTCCCATTGGTAGTGTGTGGGCTCACCTGTGTTTTTGTCTTTGCTTTCCACAATGCTAACTGCAGAGGGGAGACTAGAGATTTTTTCATCATCTGAATCCGTATGGAGGACTGTACTTGACTATAGAAAGAGAGAGAAACAGTTAGGGAGAAACAAACAGAGAGAAAAAAGACAGAAAGAGACAGAGAGAGAGAGACAGATAGTCAAATGTAGAGAGACAGACAGTCAGACAGACAGACACAAGATTTTTTTGTGCAAATTTACACAAGCGAGCATGGAATGTTTTCCAGCACACATACGTCAATCTCTCTCTTTTATCTACACATTGGCTTAATATGAAACACAAGACGTAGTTAACAGGTTCAGTAAAGTTTAGGCCAGCAGATAATTTGTAAAAGAGACTATAAAATGAACTAGAATGAGCAGAGATGAGTCTACAAATTAATAACAGCACACTAATCCAGTAACGTCATTTTCACGTCACAAATCAGTAACGAAATGTTGTTCCTCTATCCTTCTGTCCATCACACTGATAAGTGAAGTCAACATAGAGCAGTAATTAGCATGGCATTAATGTGTGCATTACCCTGCAAGATTCCAGCCTCTCACTCTTTAAAATGGATGAAGAGCTTTGAGATTCAGGTTCAAAATAAGAGTAGCCGCTCACTTCTTCTATAATCTTTCAATGAGAAACAGACAACGCCAGAGAACAGTTACAGGCTAAGTTTAAGATCATGTAAGTCAGGATTAGTTAAAGGTGTTTATAATAGCATTTTCCTGTGCTCAGACCTTCCTCCACTCATCAGCTTGTGTGCTGCTCTGGAAGCCCATGATGAGCGTGTCGGCACCAGCCATCACTTTCAGCTCGTACTGCATCTTCTTACTGTGTTTGGATTTGTAGGCCACATAGCAACCCGTCAGGTTAAGCTCCAGCAGAGGGTGCAGGTCTTTAGCGCATTTAAAACACTGCCAGCAAATCAACAAAACATACATGTACAGATTTAGAAGTTGATACAGTGCAAATTAGGGCTTGGTTAAACCCTAGTAAATCATGGCCACACCATTACCGTTACACTTCTAAAACAATAAATGCAGTTCCAAACAGGAAGAAACACTCAAGAATATCCCACATATAATGGTGATGTTTTATTAATTACTGAAAATATCAATATATAACATATCTAACATTTTTAAATATATATAAATATCATATATTTTAACATGCACCCTAAACATGACAATCAATATTTGTATATGCTACACATCTGTGTATGTATTTTTGGTTTGTATAGAGATACTAGCTTGGCAACATGCAAACATCAGACTTTATTAGGATCATCAGTTAGGTTTCCAGTGCAGTTGATGTAAGGAGCGCTATCCGTGCGCGCACCTGTGTATGTTAATGTAGTAGATGCCCATGAGGAGCATTTTAAATAAGTCCCAAATGAGGTTTCATTTCGGCTGGGATGTTTTCTTACCAATAGCGAGTTGTGCTTAATAATGAAGAGCTGACGAGTCCACTGGCCGAGCCACTTCTTCCTCCAGAGGTATCCACAGATGCGTGACTCCTGCACGGGTCTCAGGCAGGGCTGAGAGGAGCTCCACTGGAGGTAGTGTGCTCTGTCCTTCACAAACTCCTCATCATCTTCTTCACCGTACGACTCGTAGTGACTGCTGTCTGAATCCACTTTATCTGAGATGAACACAGGAGGGTTTTGAGTACTCTAAAGTTTTTCCATTTAAAAAGCAAGAACAGCAGAAAAGTTTCAAATACAGAATTTAGTGATTCTTTAAACATTCCAGAAAAGAATGAAACATCATGCAAGTTTAAAACAATGCAAGGCTGAGTGAATGATGACAATCTTAATTTTTAAGTGAACCATTCCTTTAAATTAAACATCTATAGCCAGCTGCCTTGAGTTTGTGGTGTTTATTTTAGTATTTAAACGTTTCATAGTTCATTTTATAGTCAGTGTTTCTTCTGACCTGTAGACTGTCTGGCAGGCACAAATGGTTCGGCCTCCTCATAACAGTCCTCGTCCTCCAAACATGGAGGGTGTGAGGGGACAGCTGGACCTATGAACTGAAGACACATACACAAACAAAAGCAAAATAGATATTTAGTATTTTTAGAGTGAGGTCACCATTGGTTGGAAAGATATTAACAAACGAGACTAAACATAACCTTGAAATTGAGTGTTATTCATGGGCTAAGCTCTAGTTTTAATTCATTAACCCACTGGACTGTGATCAATCAACCACATTCACATGAGCTGCTAAGGGCAACCACACATCCTGGAATGACGACAACACAGATGGCCAAAAAGATCACCTGAATTTGAACATAAGAAACAAGTGATGAAAAACAAGACATTTGAGAAGATAATGTCACATGGAGCTTTTACCCCAGAGTTTAAATACAGCTCTGCATTGAGAGAAGGACAGAGAGCGAGCATGTTTTTAGTCGTGCTAAGGGTCAGCTGGTTCGCAGTGTTTATGAGAGGATGGTGGTGCAGATGGTTCTGGAGAAACACAGCTGAAAGACAATGGCTGTGGTCTGCACTGGGGTCAGTAATTTGTAGTCGGACACTGAGGGCACAAGAGCAAATCAGTTCTCAACTCAAACAAAGGTTTCTGAGAGTTCAAAACAGGAAGGCTAAATTTTTAGGTCTTAAATCCTGTTTTATTTAAGCTGAGGTAATTCAGTTCCAATGCATCAAGGCTTGACAGAAGTCTAACATTTAGAACATATGAGGAAATGTGTTGGGAGAGCCTCCTTGAAATAAATGGACATCTGCGTAATGCTGTTGATTCCCACAGAAGATAATTAAAAAGCACGTGATGTTTAAACTGTTTGTTAAAACACTTCAAATCTTTTAGTAACAAATGTTTGAGCTGTACATCTGTCTAAATCAGCCTTTTCCAGGCAGGTGCCGTTCTGGTTATGAGTTACCCACTGAATTATATCAACCTTTAGAGCAATTATATCAGTTATATCACGAAACATATTTCCAGAACTTTCCAGACTCTTTTTTCATCATCACTCTTTAGCCATCTTCATTTGTTTGTATGTTGGAAGGCAGAATTTTAGAATGTTAATTTTTGTGTGTTTATTCTCATTTATCTTTGCATATCTTCATTCTTTGCATTTACTCTCTCGCTCTGGGGGGAGGCGTGGTTGTTTTCGAGAGCACAGCATGTTCAGCTCTAGAGATCAGATACATATCTATGAATGAAAGATAAAAGGAGCTTTTGTGTATCCATGAGTGTGTGAGAGAAAGAAAGACAGAGACAAAAAAAAGACAAATTCAATGTAAGATGGGAAAACATTTGTGTAGGGGTGATGGAATGATAAGTATTGACTCGGTATAGGAACAAAATGCAGGGAAAATACTAAGAGTAAGTAAAACCTTAAGCTTTAACAACATTTCACTACTCTGCATTTTGGTATTGCCACATAATAACAAAAACACACTAAACAAACAAAACCAAATGAAACTACAATGTCTGTTGAATGTTTTTTGTTTGTGTAAATTATTGTACTCATTCCACTTGAATGTTTTAAAAATGGTGTAAAAATACCAAAGCACAATGTCACATTATAATGTTTATGTAATGATATTTAAGTAACAATGGACAAACAATTCGGCAAAAAAAAAGCTGACCAGATTCAGAGCAAAATATTTTGAAATATTAAAAGATAACATTGTAGTCTCAAAATTGTTTAATGTTGTTGTTGATATATTACTTTAAAAGATAATTTGACGCTTTAACTGTAGCTTGCCATAAACGTTTGGGCACATAAATGAAGTTTATATAAATGTTAAAAGGCAACCTGTTTCCAAAAAATACTTTTTTACATAAAACATTTTACATATAAAACATCTGTCATACTGAAAAAAAAACATACAACATAAGTTTTTAAGCTAGTGCAAAATGTGTTTATACAGACTTTAGCACCATGTAAATATTATAGAAATATAACAGAGTTGGAACTATAAAATATCAAGAAAAATATCAGAAGAGTTTGTGGCATTACCACAACGAGTGGCAGAGGCAGAAGGAGGTGGAATGCTTACTGAGGTCGTAAAACATTCACAGCACATTCCACATTTCCCCCTAAACAATCTGTGGTGACCTGAACGATCTGTCTCAAAACCATGATAAAACTTAATGAAAAGACCTTCTGCCGTCATTGTGCACAGAGAACATACAGACACAATGAGACATACTCAAATACGTGCAGGTCATTTTAACCCTGTCAAACTGAGCTTGCTTTGTTACTTCATGTAGTCCAGGAGGAACCGACCCAAAAGCCTGTTAAATCCCCCCCCAGCCTTTTGCTAACCCACATATACACACAGAATCCCAGCTTACATAAGGACTACTGAGCTAATGAGAAAGGGCCTGTATCTCAAAGGCCCTTTAAAGAAAGGCATGAGAAAGCTACAGGTGTGCTGGACTGACTGAGAAACATCTGCATAAGGGTGTATGTTTGTTTGTAGATTTATTGTGGTGGCAACCTGGTACATTGATGATATCAGAGGGTAATAACATGGTACAATGAAATACAGTATATTACTAATGATTACCAAATGTACCATGGCATGTACATGGTACTTCAAAGTACGTCCCTTAAATAGAATGGTAGATAACAACTTTCATTTTTACCATTTATTATCAGTATCTACTCTAAGTGTAAATACATGCATGAGGTCCCTGACATGCCAAAGTGCATGTACCATCTTAAACATGCATACATGCTAAATCTGTGGACACATGCCCATGGATTTTGGCAAACACTTAGCGGATGACCTCATCCCTCCCACACCTCCCAGGAGATCCTCCTTGGACCATCCAACTTCCCATGCGTGTAGTTGTCCTATCAGTCCATCTCTCTATCATGCCATCACTGTCCCTCTATCACGTAGACAACAATAATTATCCTCCCAAATCTTCACTTCCTCCTCTCTCCTTCCCTTTGAGCCAATCACATCACAGCACTGGGTCATCGAGATGGGCCTCCCGCTTAAACATGGCATTTCCTGTCAGAGATATGCCCTCCCCCTCACTTCCTTCACCTCAATCTTTTTCAAACAAGCTTTTGATTTTGCTGAGGGTTCTGGAATTGGGTAACTTCCCATTACATTTAATTGCTGTGACGTAGAAGATAGCAAAGGCATGGAAAACAGAGCAAAGAAACGGCAGTGATGTCACTGAACAAATATTTAATGTTGTTGCACGCATGTTGTTTTTCAACAAAAAAATTGGATGAACCTATTATATACATAACACACAAAATTTAAATATAGAGGATTATAGGAAATATTTTCAGGTGTGTAAAGACTCTTCTAGTTGTATTCCACAGTATTCCAAGTATTCCACAGTTGTATTCTAAAGTTTGGAATGACATGAGTGAAAACTGTAAATAATGACAGTAAATTAATTTGGGGCTTTTTATTCCTTTTAGAAAGAATAGGAATTTTACCTTAGGATTATTTTTTAAAGTTACGCCCTTCAATATCCTTGCCTCTCAGAACAGAAACTAGTTTAGTACAACCAAAATCTAACCATGAAGGTGTGTAATTTCCACATCAAACGGAATTTAACAAAACAGGCTTCCTAAATACTCCCCCATTTGCCATCAATTGGACCAAAAAGTAGTCCCACTTCAAACTCACACTACTGACCGAACCAACATTGCTGTGTCAGGCTGGTTGGGATGTTCAAACAGAGCAATGGTGTAACAGTGCCACAGAACTACAGTGTGGAAACTTATGAGTAAACCTTATTAGTTACTTATCCCCAAATATTTACATATATTATCTACAAATGGCTTCTTTACAGTTTTCTACATATTAAGCTGGGATAGAAGAAACTATTTTAACATCCAAAAAATAACACACCTACTCAACAACCATGAATGATTTTCTATCACAGTTATTCCTTCAGGCTGTCAGTCTTTTCTTTTGGCTCCTCCCATCATTTTTTTTACTTTTGACCCCCTGCCTTGCACAAGCATTGGGTGAGATAAGGGAGCAAGACCACAGTGAGGGTGTTCTGAAGCTTGTAGTCATTCATCAGGTAGCCACAACACAAGCTCCCGTCCAACCCCGAGGCCCTGGGCCTCACAACCACTAGTGTGCAGCCTGCTGATCTGCCCTGTTATTATGGCCGAAGAATGAGTGTCTTAAAATACACATCACAGTGCAAGTACACACTGTAGAGTGCCCTACCATATACATTACAACACCATCAAATACCAGTGTTACATTGCAGTGCAAACACACACTATAATGTTTTAATGGTATATTTTTATACATATATTACAGTACTGTATATCTTTATCTCTTACATTTCACAAACATATCTTAATACTGTTTTCCATCAGTGTACATTACAACAATATCATAAGCTACCGTGCTGTAAATATATTTAACAGTTGACATATTGAAATGATCATTTGAGTATACATAGCCAAGGTCCAAAATTAACTTCATAACAAGTCAGTTCAAACCTTGCATTTATTATGTCGTACTTGCATTTGGTGCTTGGCATGTGGTAATTTGGACTCTGAATACAGTGCTACAGAAACCCCTAAAAATATATTTAAGCAAGGGATAAGTAACACCAGTGGTCTACTGAATTATATAAATACATGTATCTCTCACTAAACGCATCACAAATGTTGTGCACCTGATATTATCCCCTCTTTAATAAAGAATAAAACTACTAAACTAATCACTACTAGAATAAAATTTGCTCTTTAGGCTGCCTTTGACGCAAATGTGCTATCTTTGTATTTTCACCATGAATCACCACAAGGATAAAAACTGGAATGTTACTTTTGATAAGAGTTTGTCATCACTACACAAATATCCACAATGACCTTGACGCACAGTTGTTTGCACTATCATTACATAATAATGCATTTTTTGCATTCTTCTACTATAAAGGATTCAAACAGCACCCCCACATACACACAAACTTTCACAGCATTGATTTCTATGAATGGAAATAGGGTTCTATTCAGACGATTCAGACGATATTTGATATTTATTCATTTTGGTTGGCATGGTGAAAAAATGGACTAGCGAAACCATTTTTTGAATGATAATATATAACTACTTCAGGCTGGTTAAAGACTTTAACCAGTGCCAAAGACTTTTAAGTGCCACTAAAAACACTTTCTTAACAACGACCCTTTGGTTCTTCATGGCCTGTGGTAAATGTCCTCTCCTGCATGTGAGTGAGACTTCCAAGTTACATTAAAACCAAATTGACAAAAAAATTGGCATTTCAATTAGAATGATTGCCATGAAACACAGTTACACTGTGTATGCTAGTGTTTGCATTTAAAGAGGTTCAAAGGGTCTTTAGAGTTCAAGACTCGCACTACCTTCTACCCAAGCCAATTCAAATGAAGCTCAAGATGAAATGACAATTGCATCCATTGAGAATTGATTGAATCCTATAAAGTAATCAGGTGGTTGTAATATAAGTGGTTGAAAAACAGAAAAAAATCTATATTGATTTTTGTGTGGTTCAGATTAAATACTATTGTTGTAGTCTCATATAGTTTACACACAAAATAAGAATAACAGTTTCCTTGATAAGCCTATTTGTAATGTCAATCTGGAGATCATACATATGTAAATATCTGTCATCACTGGTCATTACACTGTATCAATAAACCTAACAGTAAGTGTTCGAGGGTTCGAGGAAACTAACCGTAGGTTGCAGCCATTCAGTAGTTGAAGCTGAAAGAGCTTCTTCTGTCACATCAGTCTCAGCAGTGGTGCTTTCCCTGAGATCAGTGGGACCCACAGAGGGGCAGTTCATGATCATGTACTCTGCATCTTCTACAACAAACAAAACACATACACACAGATGATAAACATTACACAAAACATGTCATGAAACCAGCATTTTCCTTCATCTGTTGAAATATGTCGACATTAATGTTCTGAATACATTTACATTTATTCATTTAGCAGACGCTTTTATCCACATCGACTTACAAGCGACGAGAGCATTAAACATTTTGTCCTAAGAACCAACAAGCGGAGTCTACAAGCTACATTTACAAATGGATATTGTACTCTGTTACTAGAGAAATGATTAACAAAAAAAATATTTTTTGTAGGAAAGCGAGTTAGAGCCTTAGGGATTGGTCAGGTGTCTGCAAAACAGGTGTGTTTTGAGTTGTTTTTTGAGGGTAGTTATGGTCTCAGCAGCTTGGGTGGAGAGTGGGAGTTGGGACATGTCTGGAGGAGTGACTTGAGGTAGGGGGAGAGGTTCTGGTGATCGTCCTAAAGGCTACTGTCAGAAATTTAAATGGAATGCGGGTGGCTACGGGTAGCCAGTGGAGTAAGGTCAGTCGGGGTGTGACATGGGCTCTTTTTGGTTGATTGTAGACCAGACGTGCTGCAGCATTCTGAATCATTTGCAGGGGTTTAGTTGCATTGGCTGAAAGGCCAGCCAGAAGGGCATTGATAAGCCTTGATATTACCAGTGCTTGGACTAGGAGCTGTGTTGCGTGCTCAGACAGGAAAGGGCTGATTTTCCTGATGTTGTAGCTTCCTTCAGAATACAAAGCTTCCTTCACAGTCTGGCAATTATAATATCTGCTGTTTATGGTTATGATGTCACTAACAACAGACCGCCCACATTTTCACATTAATGACTATTCAATATTTAGCAACCAAGCCAAAACACTAGCCAATCATAACAGAGGTGATTTACACATAAAATACCCCCCCTCAAACTAAATTACAAGTGTTTTGGCGCAATAAATCTTGATTAACATCATAAATAGGTTGTCTACTGACAGCATCACTAAGATTGCATATCCACTATGATGCTGAGTCTAGATTTGGCTCTGTCTCGGAGAGAAGAGGTCACAGTCAGGACAGCACAGAGAGGATATTTTACAACAAAGGAATTTACAAGCCAGAGAGAGAATGAGGAAAGTAGCCTCTTTGAATTTCACATCTGTCCCTCATAACCTTTTCATGACCCAGCACTGACCCCTTAATACAGAACTGTCTTGCAAAAGCCTTGTGTCCAGCTGACGAATCTCTACACCGTCAGCTGGTTATGAACTGTGTTCAATCGGTCCTGAAAGGAACATAAGCAGTTTATGACCATCTGGAAAACCCCATTATGGGGGAGGAAAATAGAATGAAACAAGTATTATTTAGAGCAGTGCCAGAGAGGTAGTGCACAAGCTTGTGATACATTGGAGTACTGTTGCCCTCAGAGATGCAGGCTTAAGTTAAGTCTGAATCACATACCCGTTTCATTCTCCACAATAATTTCCTGTCTCTCTGAATCACATCAAAAAAGGCAAAAAGGTTGTAAATAAAATGAAGCAATAAGCCCTAAGAAGCTGTGGTTTATAGTGAATTTAGAATAGCTAAGGGGTGTTGTTGCAGAGTGGTGTGCCTAAAACCCTCTTAGCTGTTCTACATTTACTGTAAATGACGGTTTTAATGTGCATATTGGTTTTTAGAAAACATTTATTTCATAAACCTGGCAAGGTTTCAGTCAGTTACAGTTACAACTGTTATTTTTAATTGTTAGTACATGTCAACATGCATTAGACATGACCATTAACTGCTGCAACGCACTTAATGCATTGCATTGAAAACTGTTATTTATATTTGTACTTATGTACAGTATAGATACACAATAACATATATACTTGACATGCAGAAGACAGTGAAGCAGTTACCTGGTGTGTCCTTATTGTCCTGCAGTTTATAGAGCAGCTCTGAGATGGATTTTTTCTGGGCTTGAGCGATATAACTGAGATTTTCACTGTCCAGAACCAGCAGGAACACCTGCAGGTCCGAAACCAGCCGGGCCAGCACTATAAAATCAAAGACACCAGACACCAATCAGATAACAAAGCCTTATATGGTAAGTATGTCCAATATGAACATGACTGGAAAACACACACAACCATGTTATGGATTATTAATATAAACCAAAAGTAAATCCTGGATGCGTTTAACTGGACATGAATGCTAGTCAAAATTATCATCCTGGGTAATCTGTCTTAACTACAGTTTATTGTTGAAAGAAAAGAACTGCATTCGATTTCTAGACTAAAGTGTATAGAAATTAAATGGGTCCAAGTCCTGCTGCTTTTTAAATGAATTTTGGGATTTTTCAATGTAAAGTCAGTCTATAAATACATGACATCACAACAAGGCTGTAAATATTTGACATGTTCTGGTTTCTCAAACTTAATTCAGTTAATTCAAGAAGCTCCATGCTGTTTTATTTGCATTATTTACCAGACAGTTAACTTTGTAGCAGGGTTGGAGTCTATTCCCATAGACAAGCCAATTCATCACATTAGACTTGTGCATACACCAACATACAAACGTGCCTCAGACACGTTCTGAAATGTTCATACCGGTTACTATAAAAGTGCTTTAAAATGTATTTTTATTTATATTTGCTCCATACTGAATGGCTGAAATTGTAACACAAGCTGTTTTTCAATGACGCTGTGTTATCTGGTGTTTGGAGAAGGAAAAGAGGCCTCTACCTGTTTAATAATGTTTTAAAGTAAGGCCTGCTCTCTGTCTTACCCTTATTATGTTGCCTACAGACAAATAGGCCACTGTTTAAACCATTACCACAGTAAACATACAGCGACTCTACACTGTGTACATTACATACCCTCAGTGGGCAATTGTACTGCAGGCAACCCCCCACCATCACATACACACACACACACACACACACACACACACACACAAGGCCTTTCTGCCTATTTTTCAAAATCTGTATGATTATTGGTGATATTATTTTTGTCATATTCATATTATGTACAGAACAAGCCTCAATAGCCAATGGTATAGCTATACTTTAGAGAGTAAAGGAGTGTTCACACTATAGACTATAATGATATAACTGTAAAAATAAAAATCATTCTAAGTTTAAGAGAATGGCACAGTCAACCCACGAATATAACGATAAAGATACAAGGAACAATATCGTTGGGATTACTTTCATAGCTTTTTTTTTATAGCTGATGAACGATGAAACATTGACAGCCAATTACATTCATACTGCAGCGTGCGATAAACATATCGTAGCGTTAACATGCATTGGTGTGGATGCTAACACACTTATCTTTATAGTTATTATTTTTTGTGTAAACAGGCCATAATTCTAAATTGTTTGAATCTAGTCTTTTTTAATTCTTATTATATCATTATATCAATCCATTGCATTTTTTTCATAAATCCCCTCATCATCTCATTTTTGTTCTCTTTTTTTATTAAGTGGTACCTCAATGTCAAAAGTCCATCACAACACAGCATATTAAGATCATTGTGCTGAAAGCCTCAACACAGCCAGTTGTTGTAATCAGGTTAAATGGTCTTATGAAAAGGTCTTTGTAGGAAACCACATAGGGACCTGCATAAAGCTTTTAAAACACCACCTATGAGTCAATTTAAAGATTAGATTTTAATGGCAGCTTACAGTAGTTCATGTTTGTTAGCATTGAGTCAATCCAATTGACAAGAACAAGCTGACAAAACAAACCGCATTTAAAACCTTCAGCCTTTATCTTTTTAGAAGACATGAACCAAAAATATGAATGATTCATCTGGTTTACACTTTGTAGGAGTGTATGCACATTTCTGTCTAATAAAAAGCTCTCTGTAATTACAGCAAATACAGCAAATTGCAAACCAAGATTTTCCACTGTGACGTAAAAAGTGACACCTTTGATTAAGTCAATACCAACTTCCTGTTTGAATAAGAAAAACCATAAACACAGAAAGCAAACTGTACTTGTCAAACCACGAGTTTTGGAAGCAAAACAAACACAGTTTCTTCTTGTGATATAAAAAGTCGAATTATTCTTTCTGATTTATTTATTTGAACAGCATCAATGACCTCCTAAGGTAGCAACTAGAGAAAATGCTTTTCTCTTTACATCAGAGAAAGAAATCGTGTAAACGTGGCTCCTTATTAAAGGATGAGCTTTTATCATTTGTCAGAAGAACTGTATGTCAATCAATGACGATCTAAAAATTCTATATATTTGCGGTTCCACTTTAGCTCCATTCAGATAAAAATTAATCAATCAAAGCAACAATAAAATGAATACCCTGAATACACAACAAAAACATACACTGAAACTCTTAAATTTGAACATAAACAGACTCTCACTTCTTCTAAAAGGAAAAGGAGTATCTCAATTGTGCATCATTTTATTCTGAACCCAAATCCCATGTCTGCAGGGTGCAGTAGTGGTTTGGGGCTCCAGCTGTGGCTACATCTTCTGGGAGTAAACATCTGAATTCCCATGAGTTTAAACAGGGTCATGGGTGAGCACTGGTAGACATCTGACCATGTGTCTTTGACACTGCTCAAACTGCATTTCAAAAACACCAGAAAAGCCACGAGAATCCAGTAAATCTCACCACAATAATGACTTGTGTAAGTTCTTATGATTGAGGATACTGTGTGAAAAACTATAAAGGAAATGGACTGAGAGGCTTTTACATTGTCAAAAACCTGATTCTGTTGGCTCCAGGATTCTTGATAGTTTTCACACAGATAAACAGGCCCAGAGACAATCTATATCCTTTTATGTGTTTTCAATGCTAATTAGTGTGTTCCTGTAGCTGTTAGAGTATGGGGCTTACATGTATCTGCCAAATGCATACATTTAATTTCATTTGGGGGAGGGGGAACTTAACTAAATAGATTCAAACACTGTGTAAACACATGTGTAAAACACAACTGAAAATAATACATACTGACAGCTGGTTACATATTCAGTGTGCGCCTGCAAATATGTTGTGTCAGTTATATTATATGAATTGTAATGGTTCAATTGAACATAAAGCAGCATGCTTAACACTAAGATAATAGGTGTAAATAAATGTATGGAACGTTGCACAGAACTAGCTTGAACCTGTTTTTTTTTTTCTCAAGAAACTAAAAGTTGTAAAGATGGCAAATATCTTTTTACACAGGTAACACCATTTGCAGAAACCTCTTAAAGGCAAGAACTCTGTTTTCATTTATTGAACACAGTGACCTTCAGACATGACAGAGTTTACAGTGCAGTGCTAACAGTAAAGTCATTAAGCAAACAGAGCTCTGGCCAGATGTCAGCGGCTGACTGCGGAAGCCCTTCAGAAGATCATTCTCAAGGTCCTCACACTACTCTCCCTTCTTCTCTTACATCCTCTATTTCTCACTGTTTTGGCAGATCTTTCTCCATGAGTAGATATTTAAAGCAATGTGTGGACTTCATCTTAAGCCAACACCACTGTGTATGCAACAATGCTAAACATTTAGCAGAAATATGTTATATTCATGTGTAACAGTCTGTTTTTCATGTTGAGGTTAAATAAGATTTGATTCCTTTGACATTCCACCATTTTTCATAGACTTGAGCCAATAACAACTATTTGATAACAAATTTCCCCACCCAGTCGCTTTACCACTGTGTATGCAACAATGCTAAACATTTACCAGCAATATGTTATATTCATGTGTAACTGTCTTTTTTTCACGCTGAGGTTAAGTAAGATTTGATTCCTTTGACTTTCCACTATTTTTCATAGACTTGAGCCAATAACAACTATTTGATAACAAATTTCCCCACCCATTCACCTCTGAAACAGGAAGTGGAAGATGTGTAAAGGATAAATATTGAGCATTGTCATAACAATGTTTCAAAGGTCAAACTAACCAGTCGAAAGACAGCTACTGGTTTCCATCAAAACTGCACACATAAACACAAACCCACATCCTTTATTGCTCACGGGTCTACTGAACCCATGTTTTTTATACATAAAATATGAGCATAAAATTTCAGTTCGTACCTTCTTAACCACATTGCACCCTGCTGCCATGAGATGCTTCCTGCTGATGAGGGAAATTTCCTTAGATTAAGCAAGCATTTATTTAAAGATCCTTCTGTTGATTCTTTAAATTGTTAAAATGTCATGTAAATTAATGGCCAAAAAAGAATAAAAAGTTTTTATGCCTTTAGTTGAAAATTATGTCATTTGAATGTCCCTTAAATTTTGTGTACAATGCACAGACAAAAGCAAGCATTATCAAAATTTAACATCCCAGTAATAATTATATATGCTCCTATCCAACACAAACTGTTTTACTTTGCAAATGTGGTAGCTTACTAGTTAGAGTTCAAAATAGACTGCAAACACATTAAAGGAGTTTACTGTAATGTTCTATATTCTGAGAAGTAATGCCTGTTGTACAGTTTGTACCAATCTCATATGAATCATCCATGAACTGTTTGACAAGGTAATTTATCCTTATACTGTCTTTCACTTTTATTAAATAATGTCATTATTTTAATATTTAACATTCTCTCTCTAGGACAAAATCCTAAAGGAAAACAATTTTGTCCGTGAAGATTTAAAATAACTGATATAATTTCATAATTTCATTTAACACTATTTATGGGCCAAAATGAAACTGAGTTAGTGTTACTAAAGTCACCTTCACATTACAAAATTCGATTTTTTATCATTGAACCAAATGTGATCTTGTTGTGCTTTGGGTTAATCAATATGAAATCTGAGCCCTGTGATTTATGCAGAGTCGTCATATGTTCCCCAAAACAGCACAGTGGCTCTATTTACACTCATGCAAACAGGGCAACCACTTCTGGCTCACTGTAAAGCTGTTGCGTTCTGTGAGGGGGCGACACCACTTTTGATTCATTAGAAAAATGAATGCCCTGATGTGCATGGGAGTCGTCAGCATTTCGGAAATGCCTCGAACACCCACTTTGTGTGTTTGTGTTGGTGAGGACACAGAGAGACATTTTGCGTTCCCATCCCAAATGCTTCAAAAAGGTCTTTAACCTCTTGTCAACTGATCTGACCCTCTTTTGACCACTTGACCCTTTTGTCTAACACAATAGAAAGTCTGTCTGATGAAATAATGAATGAAACCTTAAGCAGAGGTTCACGGTAGCACAATAACTGTATATGTTCACAATAACTGATATGTTCTAACTATTACACTCAACTAAATCTGCTTAATTATTGCATAATCTGTTCTTCGGTCACTTCTACTTCTCAGACAAGATCCTGTATGTTGAGCTTTGGTGCTCATGCAGGTGGTGCAGGTTCAAATCTGACTCGCACCTTTTTCCATAGCTGTTCCCACCTTTTTATACTCTTAATTTCCTGCTTGCCCTGAATGGGTCACACTCAGGGAAACAGAGATGTGCTTGTCACCATCATTACAACTGCAGTGTTTACCATTCATTTAATGATTAATCGTCTGGAAAAGGTGACTATTACAAACAACTGCCAAACAACTGTTAGTAGAAACAAATACAATATACACGAAACATGTTTGTTACTGTATTGTTATTTAAATGATTTGTGAAATAAATAAAAAATATATATCCATATATTTATAAGATATAATATATTTTGTTTTAACCATGAAATGACTTGGTTTTAAAAAAATTGTATGTTAATATAAACATCTAAAAATATTGTATTTGTATGCTTCAAACCTGGAAACAGTGTAAACATGGAAAAAATGCATGAAAATACAACATTTTCTGTAATGAGGGTTTTGTTTCCTTATTTCAGAAGTGACCACAAACCACTGCATTAACCCAAATGTTGAAGTATCTCATGAGAGTTTTGCATAAAGATGTTTACACACAACCGTGAGAACTTGTAAGAAAGTCAGATCACAGAGATTTATTTAATATTTCAACTGTTTCTCCTAGACAAAAGCCAATATTACTTAAAATTTCAATATTAACTCAAACATTTCTTATCAAATGTATCCAAAATCAGATTATTTTAGCGATACAATCTACATTACTTTCACAGTTTCATACTTTTTTTGAATGCATTTCAAAAATTGTCTCATTTGTATCTCTATTATCTCACAACAGACCACCACTGAAGCCTTTGAACTGGCAATGTGTTTAAAAAATGAGTAAACAGAAAAAATAAAGAAGGATTCACACACACACATTTATCTAAATATGTTCAGATAACAGCTGATGCCATTATAGGGTGTAACCAAAAGATAACCAAACAAACAACCTGATGTCTCAAACAGGCACATACCAAAAACAGTTTAAAGACAGTCAGGTGAAAAAAACTTGTGAGTGGTGCTCACACCAAGGTCATTGGTTTAAATCCCCAAATACACATATACTGATGAATTATAGAGCTTGAATACAATATAAACCCTTTCAAATAAAATCACCCTGCCAAATAAACACATATAATAAATGTTGAACAGATGAACAGGGTGTGTCACAACTGACAATCGAGATTTTGACTTGATGAGTACAAGCCGCTGTAAGTATTTGATGAAAAGAAATGCAACCACCAACCTAATTGAAGCTATTTTGGTACAGCTGTGTTTTGAATAAGTCATTGG
>JAZGTJ010006464.1:0-24863 GCA_036877575.1 Botia almorhae | reverse complement strand
AAAGATGATGATGGAAAAACTTTAAAGAAGCTTTTTTTGGCCTTTGACTCCCTTCTCTTGATTTCAGGTTGTGGTGAATAAAGCGGCTTTGATCGTGAACCAGCTGACACGTAAGGAGGCCTCGCGGCGGGCTCTGATGCAGTCCCCACAGATGGTGGCGGCAGTTGTGAGGGCCATGCAGAACACATCAGACATGGAGACGACCCGTGCCACAGCCAGCATCCTGCACAACCTGTCCCACCAGCGTGAGGGGCTGCTCGCCATCTTCAAATCAGGGGGCATTCCGGCTTTGGTGCGCATGCTGAGGTGAGGAGGACAAAACATAATGCTTCATATATAACACTGCATCCATATAGTTGTTTATGTTTGGCCCCTTAAGCAAAATCATATTAATTTATGTAATTTCAGTGAATTGCACACGTTGTATTGCAGATGTTTCACTTGATATTAGAAAATAGATCATTTTTACTCTGAAGTCTGATTGGATTAGTCATTGACCTGTGAGTGCACGTTCTATAGTAATGTGTCAAGTTGCCGGTTGCTTGGCAACTGTAAACAGCCTGCAGTTAGCTAATAAACTGTATTACTTAAGATAAGTAATTTAAAAAATGTATTCAATTTATAATCAATTAAAACATTTTTACAGCCATCATTAATTGAACTTTGATGTCTTTATTATCAAAATACCATAATGCATTGTGGGCTGTCACTTTTACTTCCTAATTTTATGGTTATGGCACTAAGTTTGATATGTCCATGCAATCTCTCTTTTCTTATGCAGCTCTCCAATGGATTCAGTTCTTTTCTATGCCATCACCACCCTGCATAACCTGCTTCTACACCAGGAGGGAGCCAAGATGGCAGTGCGTCTGGCTGATGGACTGCAGAGGATGGTCCCTCTGCTGAAGAAGAGCAACCCCAAGTTCCTGGCCATCACCACAGACTGCCTACAGCTACTGTCCTATGGAAACCAGGAGAGCAAGGTGTTTATGCTATGCCTTATGCAGTTGATAGAGCATTGCGTTAGCAACGCAAAGGTTGTGGGTTTGATCCCCAGGGGAGCACACGTACTGACCAAATTTGTAACTTGAATGTACTGTAAGTCGCTTCGGATAAATGCGAAATGCATAAATGTAAATGTAAATAGCAGGTTTATGCAAAACATAAATGACAGCAGAATAGTCTGATTGACCAATCAAAATAAAGTATTTCAGAAAGCAGTGTAGTTTATACACACAAACATTCATTTATTGCCCATGGTAACATCTGTCTAATTGTCTAACTCTCAGCTGATTATCCTGGCTAATGGTGGCCCTGAGGGTCTTGTCAGCATCATGAGGACCAACAACTATGAGAAGCTGCTGTGGACCACGAGCCGTGTCCTCAAAGTGCTCTCTGTCTGTCCTAGTAACAAGCCTGCTATTGTAGATGCTGGTAAGTCAAACTCCTAAACCAAACATCTTAACCCCAAATTTATTTACCAGTGGATCTCAACCTTTTTCACTTTAATGCCCATCATAGGCCACAGTTTCTACCTAATAAAATATTCTAGAGCTTGGCATAACTAGAAAAGTATATATTTGTTTTATGTTTTAATGCTTGTTTTGTCGTACTTGAAATAATATTAAGTCATCTTCATGGCCCTTTGTACGTTTTCTATTGGCTCCGGCCCCCTGGTTAAGAAACACTGCTATAGGCTTGCATTGATGTAGGGACCTTATCTGTATCTATGGGCCTAAATTTAAAAACACCACTGATATTTTCTTCAGTAAATAGAAAAGTGTGCTTATTTGCTTTACTTATACATGTTCTATCTCTCAGGTGGAATGCAAGCTCTTGGTAAACATTTGAGTGGCTCCAGTCAACGTCTGATGCAGAACTGCCTGTGGACCTTGAGAAACCTGTCAGACGCCGCAACCAAACAGGTCTGTTGTTGCATCCGTCTCCTTACAGTCCTTTATACCGCCAAAAACATTGACACTATAAATAGACTATTTTCAACACCTCTGTACAATTTGGTCTCAGAAATGGAATTTCACAGCAATGTTACTTGTTACAATGTTACTGAACTCCATCACCATCAGAAATATACTGTAGATACCGACACATGCTCTCTGTCGGCCCCTGCAGGACGGAATGGAAAATCTGCTCTCAGTGCTGGTGAGTCTGCTGTCCTCAGACGACGTCAACATGCTAACCTGCTCCACAGGCATCCTGTCCAACCTCACCTGCAACAACACACGCAACAAATCACAGGTGACCCAGAGTAATGGTGTGGAGGCATTGATTCACACCATCCTCAGGGCCGGTTCCAAACAGGACATCATCGAGCCAGCTGTCTGTGCCCTGCGGCACCTCACCAGTCGGCATCCAGATGCCGATGTGGCTCAGAACGCTGTACGAGTTCATTACGGCATTCCTGCTATCGTTAAGTTGCTAAATCAGCCTTACTACTGGCCAGTTGTTAAGGTGAGCGAGAAAAAACGTATTTGTACCCGTTACCTGTTTAGTACCCGTTACCCGTTGTCTTTAACCAAGGATAAAAATTCTATAATTGTAAAGAATCTTTTTTTTAGTTTAAATACATAACATTATTAGCTTTATTGATGAAAGGTGAAATAAATAATTGGCATTTAATGTTCCTGTTTTGCTGGTCGTTAAACAATTTTTTTGGGGTTATACTGATACAAGCAAAAGTTTCTGGTTGTCAAAGCCATATGGAGCTTTTTCCTTGCCATTGAGTGTCGTGGATGTTTAATTTCTTTTGTTTGTTTATTGTGTAGGAGCGCCATCAATTCATAGGCCTTAGGGAAAAAAAATATGGTTGGGCCTTGTTGCCCTGTGCCTAAAGTATAGGCTATACTATATAAAACACACTTAGTGGGCCTCTTTATCACAGGGCCAAGACAGTGTTCCCTGTTGTCCCCCTGATGTTGACCCTGTTATAGTAAAGCGTGTCTTGCTGACCCAACATTTTCCTCTTCCCCAGGCTGTGGTTGGTCTGATTCGTAACCTGGCACTGTGCCCAGCCAATCAGGTTCCTCTGAGGGATGCTGAGGCCATTCCCAAACTGGTCACTTTGCTTCTGAAAGCTCACCAGGATGCACAGAAACATGGTTCAAATCTTCAGCAAACATATCAGGCATGTCTTCATCTTTCAGTGAAACTCAAGCTTTGTATAAACTACAATTTAGTTACCAAATGAAACAAAAATCTTTTTTTGTTTTTCTGCTCAGGATGGGGTGAAAATGGAGGAGATTGTGGAGGGCTGCACTGGTGCTCTTCACATCATGGCCAGAGATCCTGTAAACAGAGCCACTATTGCGAGCATGGACACCATTCCACTGTTTGTTCAGGTAACATTTAAGCTTTCCACCAATATGAGGAGTCTTTTAGAACAGAGAACAGATGTAACTGACTACTGCTGCAGATCTGCCCACAGATAAACATGCCACATTGTCGTCCCTGTTTACAAGTCCTGAGAACGTGTACCATGTTGATGTTAGCATATTACCATCCACAGTCATTTAAATCCTCGTGTTTACAGCATGACGAGCCGCTTTTAATGCACTAATCGAAAGTTTTTAAAGCATGTAACAAATACAGTTCATTCACACATGATATTAATTAATTAAACTTTTTCTTCTGATGGATTGAAAAATAAAAACGTGGGGCATGCTTGTATTAGATGAGCCACTTCATGGCTGTGTATAACAGACTTGTGTTTCCTCTTCTTGCAGCTGTTGTATTCTCCGCTGGATAACGTCAAGCGCGTGTCAGCTGGTGTTCTGTGTGAACTGGCTCTCGATAAGCAGTCGGCGGAGGTCATTGACAGAGAGGGAGCCTGTGCTCCTCTCATGGAGCTCCTGCACTCCAGCAATGAAGGCATTGGTGAGTCAGAGAAACAGATGTAGATCAAGCAAGAGCAGAAAATGTCAATGTTATACATTGAATACAGTGTTATAGGAGTATGTTGTTTTTTCCCCATCAGCCACCTATGCTGCTGCTGTGCTCTTCCGAATTTCTGAGGACAAGAATCCCGACTATAAAAAACGGGTATCGGTGGAGCTCACACATTCGCTCTTCAAACACGACCCTGCTGCGTGGGAGATGGTGAGTCTGACACATTTCGTAGTGTCATTTGAACACAACATTGGTTTAAAGTGATAATGAAACAACATTTGCGATACATTTTTCGTATTCTGTGACTGAGTTCTGACGGAATCTGTTGGGTTGTGAAAAGTAGGGATTGCATACCTGAGCATACCTGAGGTAAATTTTTGTAGGACTGACACTTTCTGAAACACTGTCACCTATTGGTTGAAACCTAAGCAGCATTTGTGACATCAGCAAGTTTGTCTTGATGGAGATTATGAAAACAATCCTTTCCTTGTCTTGTTCTCAATAAGACCAGGACCATTTAAAAAATGTTTTAGGCTTTATGTTGACATGAAGATGGCACCTCTGTTATAAGTCTTTATATTGTGTGGTTAAATAAATAATATGGTAAAATAATGGTTTGATAACACTGGAGAGACAGACTGAAGGCTTTTTAATCACTGAAATATTTTTACACTACACCTCAAGATTTGATTATTTTCATCTTGTGTTTTTTAGGCCCACAACAGTGCCATGATGGATCCTGGCCTTCCAGGCGACGGTCAGTATATTTTCTTTCTCACCCTAATTTGCAAACCATTATTCTCTATGGCTGTACTTGTCTCCTTACTAAATAATTGAAATATTTCCAGCAATAAGCCCCATTGGTTTTATAGCCAACATAACATTGACCAAATGTTTGTGCAATCTTATGAGACCCTCTTGTGCCTTGTCTCCTACAGAGCTTGATGGCTATGGTCCAGGTGGATTTCCAGGATATAGCGATGCCATGCATATGGATAACATTCTCATAGATCAAGAAATGCAAGATGATTATGGGCCAGGCATGCCTTATGATTCCATGGGCAGAGGCTATTCTGAATACTTAACAGGTTATTACACCAAAAATACACTGGTTATTAAAACATTACCGGTTAGCCTGAAAATCTATTAAAAGCATTAGCAGGGTTCACTCTGAAATTCACAAACACTTCAAAAAGTGTTGCTTACAGCATACTAAATATGTTGTATTACAGAGGATGTGAGATATATGCTTGACAAGTGTGAGATTTTTGTAGTCTGTATATAGCAATATACTTAAACTGCACTCAGTCATACGTCAGACATAAATCCAAAATCACCATTGTAAAAACCATAAGGAGTTTCAGACGGAATCCCTGACTATACTGTGATGCACTAGTCAGTAACTTTTATGTTTTTTCTCCACAGGCTAAAAGGACCCGAGCTCGACTGAGGGGGCAATATGACAAAGACAGAAAAGGCATAAACTCCAAGCAGAGTATTTTTTCCATTGCTGGGTGCCTGTGGTCTAATATTCTGTAAACAAACACACTGACACTGTAACGTATGCAATTCTTACTATGCTGAAAGAGGCAGTTGAGCACGACTTCACACTGCCTTCAGACATGGATGCTGCATTTTACACTTCGTAGAAAATATTTTAGTGTTTTTTTATGGGTGCATTAATGCGTTGTTGGTTAGAGGACTGGTGAACTATGCCAAAGAGATTTTATTATAATATTTTCTAATGATAATCATGTTGCTTTTTATAGTTTTAAGATTCTGGACGCTATCTACAATTTAGTCTGACGATCTCACAATAATTGAGTAATGGTCAGTTTTTCCACTTTGTTCACAAGTCAGGGTTGATCAGAGCTGATCTAGAATCAGCTGTCGTGAGTGGAAATATTCTGGCATGTTGTTTTCTACAGCTCTTAACAAAAGTCAAGTTTATAGCTATTGCTCTATAACTTTTGAGACTGTCATTTAATAAAGTTTAACGTGTTAGGATTTTTTTTATTCTTTCCGTTTTTGTTAAATATGTTGATGTGTAGACAAGAAAATACTGATTTTGTCTTGCAAGTCAGTTTGTGGTGAATGTTTGATATTTAGTTCACAAATAAACACTGTGCTGATTTAAAGGGACTGTTTAACTAAAACAATTGAGTCATTTAAACTAGCTTTATATGAGTGTCAGAATATTTAACTCACATGAAAAGTTAAATAGATTACTATCTTTGTAGCTTTTTTACACCACTTTGTCCCAAAAATTTAAATAAAATCATGTTATCCAAGGCTATGTTTTGTTGTCATTTTTACATGTGCCAGGAAACTAGCGTGTTGATATTTCATAATGGTTAAATGGTTTGTGGCCAGGGCAGTACATAGCAACTTGACCTTTACAATCACATTGAAGACATGTTCCTAACCAAAAGATACTGAAGTGCCCTTGAGCAAGGCACCTAACCCCCAATTGCTCCCGGGCGCAGTCATGTGCTGCCCACTGCTCCGGGTGTGTGCGTGTTCACGACTTGCAGTGTGTTCACTCCTCACCAGTGATGGGTTAAATGCAGAGGTCACATTTCGGGTATGGGTTACCATATCTGACAAATAGGTCACTTTCACTTATCGTCGCATACTGTGCTGTAACATGCTGTAGTACTGCTGTACTGTACTAAAATGACGCTACCTCTGTGAGACTAGTAAATAAGTCTGAATCCTGCAGTTCAAAAATGTTCATTTTTGTGGAGAGGCCAGTTTGAGAAAATCAATGAATGCTATTACATAGTAATAAAATAGTACTTAGTAAAGCTGCATGCTTTTAATGTTTCTACTTTAAGTGACTAGTTCCTTGTTTAGTTTTTTCAGTAAGTTGTCACACTGAATTTTAATTACGTTTTAATTATTACGTTTCAAATAAATCTTTCTGAAATTGTGTTTCTGCAAAAAGGGGGCCCGGCCAAAAACGTTTGGGAACCACTGATGTAACAGATTCTGGACTTACAATAAATCTTGAAATTAAACAGGACCAAACTTGTGTGCATTTCACTTTATTAAAAAGTACAGCGCAAATGCTCAGATCAACATCAAAAAGTTGATGCACAAAAAGGACTTCTTTAAACTTCAGAATAAAAGAATGTCTGGCATTTGGAAAAAAACGTTTGACACAAACATTAAATAAAATCTACCCTTTGGGATCAAGTTATCCTTGATCCATAAACACAATCTCATTGTAAACATTCATAAATGAGCAATTAAAAATACTCCGAAAGCATGAGGCTTAAAACGAAAGATAAAAAGGTAGGAAGCATCACGGCAGACCAGCTGCTAAAATGCTACCGAGGAGCGCCCGATCCTTGAGTGCGTTCTCCACATCTCGTTCTTCAATCCTCAGAGAGATCTAGAAAAGAGAAGTTGAATTTTAGACCACTCATTGAATTCTACTAACGCAAACTAACTGCTTTCATAGAAAAAGACACAGAATTAAGTACAACTTACTTTAGTCATTCGAGCCTCCTTGGCCTTTTTGAGAGTGAAGATTCCTCTGCTCTCCAGCAGACTGCAGAGAGACAAGCACTCTGTCTGGCCAACTCCACCCACCTGCCTCTGTTTACACAGCTTACTGTAGATTTCACACAGCTACAAGGAGAAAAACAGGGTTACCCAGGTGAGAATGTGAGCGCTTCGTGTGTTAAGATGACAATTGCACATGATTATAAATTTACAGGGTAAAAAGTGCAGTTTAAAGATCTAATCTTTAACTCACTTTTCCCAGCTGGACCTCCTTGCTCTTTCCATTCCGGATAACAAGGAGAAGGCAGCACACCAGTAGCTTCTGCTGAAGAGGGAAGCTCTCTCCGTCCCCTCCACTGCCGGAGGTCATGCGGTCACCATACACCTCAGACAAAACCCGGGCCACCTGAGGAACGCTCACCCGTGACACTGCAATAAGAGAATACAGACAAATTTCTTATGTTTGTCAAGCTGTGCCATATTTTGTTTAGTACTTTAACAAATGATAAGTTGATGTTTACACAAGCAATAAAAGCTCCACATTGCTTGTTGTAGTTAAAGTGGAAGTTGTCTATCAGCCGGTATACATTTTTACAAGAGTGTGATGGGTATGCTCACCGATAATGAAATCTCAATTTATTTTCAATTTTCTTTAACTTGCTTTCACTTGGTTTCCGTTAATAAAATTCACTCTTTACATTTTTACCCTTCATAGTTGTACTGTAAACCATGTTCTCATAGGCCAAGAATGTATCAGACAGCATTTTTGCTTGCAGACAAACTACTCGTTCCTGGAAACTTGTCGCATTGACTAAGGAGAAATTTTAACCATTTCCTACCTTTAGGGCTGGATGAAGGTTCGGATGTTGCTTTAGACCTGTCACCCGCCTCCACAATCTCCACGGCTCTCCTGATGGATAGACACGTAAACTCATGAGAACCTCATAGAACCAAACATCACGCTCTTTTGGTGGAAGTTGTTCATTTTGATTAGTATAAATCCTGTTGTCCTACCTGCAGATGTCGAGAGCTTTACGAGCATCTCCAGATACCGCTGAAACCTTTCTAGCACAGAATTGAACAGCGGCTGCATCCAGAAGACCTTCGCCTGATGCCTGAAAGCACAAAAACATGTTAATGCATTACTCTCTAACAATAAAGATGGCTGTTTAAATAAGTGAAACTGTATGTGAACAAAGGCACACCTGTGCAAGTCTGTCTTGGACGATGGCGTTGAGCTCCTCACGGCTGTAGGGGGGAAAGTTTAGCAGTTTGGGTCGACAATGCGGTTTTGACTGCAGTCTGGGCAGAATACGGTCAGTCAAGTCAAGCGCATTTGCAATACCTAAGGGATCGAAGATTCACTAGTCAGTGGACATTCACAGTAAGCTCAGTTGAGATCTTAAGTGTGCCAACAACTGCACAAGGTGGCAGTATTTGCTTTCTTTTAAACTAGATTCCACACCTCTGATGAGGTAAACAAACAGCCAGCTTACCGATAAGACAGAGGCGAGATTTGGGCAGATATGGCCACTCAAAGATTGTGTAGAGCACTTCCTGGGACTTGCTGTCCAACTGATCCATCTCATCAAGAACCAACAGGCTATTATAAACAAAACCAAATCACAAGAATAAATTACATGAACTTATCAAAACACATGATCAATACACTGGGCCTGTATTTCAGAGTCTGACTGCACAGTCTTAATATAATTTTTCTAGAAAACTAAAGATTAAAACAATGCTCATGCTGATTTACATATAAACTTACACAGTGGGCCCTGAACTGGTCAGAAGTTTCTCTAGCCGAGCCTCACTGTGGCCCTTGGGGACCCCCAGTCTCTCAGCCAGCATAGGGAAGACTGCATGAGAGCTACGCAGATTCATACAGTTGATGACCACAGTCTGAACTCCTTTCAGCAGAGCCTGGAAATTAAGCAGGAAAATGGCATGTGACAAATGTATTGGCCGAAACCTATATTTATAATCAACTAATCAGTGTTAAGGAAGCCCTGTATGTTAAATGTCCAGAAAGTGCTATAACCTTTTGCTTGAGAACTTTTAAATATACAAATATACTTAGTACAACAGTGCATTTTTTCAAAAGTAAGTGCATTAGAAGAATACAACCCATTGAAATCTAAAACTACATCAATTTGTATCTTTTTCCCTGAACTTACCTTTTGCTCTTTGAGGACACAGTTCAAACAGGCGGTCTTGCCTGTGCCAGGAGCTCCAGAGATGTAGAGGCTAGAAGGCTTTGCTTTCACCACATGATTCTCCAGGAAGGACACAATGGCTGCTCTCTCTGCTTCACGTGAGAGAAGACGCTCTGGCACTGCGGTGTGAAGGGACTGCTTTACATTCTGAAAAGCCAAGTCTAAAAAAACCCAAAGAACAAAGATTGAGTCATTCTAATTTAACCAATCAGATTATGAGGCATTCGATTACCAATTTGATCATAACCAATCAGATCATTCTTTTACGGAACATTCAGTGAGCTGGGCAAACCATCAACACCAATTTAACATTGAACATATGCACATTAGTACATACTTTTTACAGGAAAGAGTTGGGCGACAGGGGTCTTCTCCTCTGTCTGAGGGAGTAGACTGGGGCGGTTGGGCTTTTGAGTCTTTTTGGGTGACGGATGAGAGATAGGAGACAGGGGAACTTTTGGCGAGGATGGAATGGGACGCGGAGGAGATGAGAAGACCGGTGTGTTCTCGTTGAAGGACAGTTTACGAGGAGAGCATAAAGCCGGACGACTCTGCTTAGGGGGAGAGCCAAGCAACGAGGCCGGAAGGTTGCATCCATTCTCTTCACCTGAAACATCAAGAGGAGACAGCGTTAAACACATCTAAGATTGTTTTACCAACAGATACTCAGAAGAGCTTCAATAGTAAAAGATATGAACTGCACCACTTTAACATACAGACCACAAGCAGTGTTGCCAGTATTTGGCAGAAATACTCATTTATGTAATTTATAGAATATGCACACTGGCTCAAATGTGCTCATTCACTAACCTGTGCGTTTGCGAGGGCTCAGAGGCAGACGTTCAGACAGAGATGTGTTCGTCAATACTGAGTTCCTAAGAGAAAGACAGCTGCTTTGTGCAGCCACTACATTTGTCTTTCTAGGGGACAGTGGGGTTGCCTGTGTGTCCACTGTGTTCTCAGAGGAGACCTTAGGCTGAGAACCCAATCTGGATGACTTGCGTCTAGGGAACTGGAGGGTGGGTTGCCTCTGTGAGCGGGTGCTGGGCATTTTAACTTTAAATCCAGGAAACAGGTCTGAGGAGAAAAACGGGTGATTTAGCAATACAACGATCATTTTTGTTATATCAGAAATTCGTTAACACTTATGCCAACTAAAGTGTGACGCACACACTTCCTGTTTAATCTCTCTGTATTGTCCAAATACTTAAAGCTATACTTAACATTCGTAAAACGTTTTAGTTCAGTATCGCTTTGTCGATCACCCTACAGGAAGTCTGGAAAACAATACTTACTTGCTAAATTAATAAATGGTTTGCCTTTCCGAACCATTACATTTAGCTTGACTCGAAATAGTGTCTAGAAGTCAGGAGAAATTGTGAACTAGAATTTTTACATTTTAGTGCACTATCACACAGAAAAAGTGACGAGTTTACTTTGTAATCCCAATTTGGTTTAGCACGCAAATGTTTACCGTTTTACGCTACTGCACTCAATAATACAGCAACATACTAACAAATACACCAAAACTGTGAAACGCATCACAATCTTTCACTGTAAATCTAGAACGTAACTGATCTTAAAACTATAAATGACGTACTCATACGGGTTATTTGGCGCCAACAAGTTTATCAAACCGCAGAACAACTCTAAATAAAAGGACTTTCTCTTCAATAATACTGTACGATCTCTTAAGAACAAGATTACTATGAGCATATTTTATGCCTTACCTGGCCCGTAGGATAGGTGAATTTCTGTGATTATCGCTAAAAACACAAACAGCAGGTTTTACTCTTCTCATCAGACTGACCGCAGTCAAACTAGCGCCAAATCTTTCTGAACTCACAGCTGACGCGCTGAGCTTTGACGTATTTGCCTATGAAAACGCATTTCATTGGCTGTGGAAGTTTATCCGCTCTTTGGGAACCAATAAGATTTTTAGACCCGTCCCCCATTGACTTGACTGTAAACGCGGGTATTTCTTTGTAGCTGTTTTGGCGGAAAGAATTTCCCGGGAAATATTTAAGTATTTACACTCAAGAAGCGACATCTTACAAATAAAACGTCAATCCAGGCATGTGGATGTGCGATAACAAATACTGGAAATATGCGCTAATTTACGGTTTACACAGAACTTTGCACTTAATCGGATTTGTTTTTCGTTCCAAATTGTGTTGTTTGATATTGTAAATTGTTTTAATGTTATTGGTTGCTTCCCTCTTGGCCATTTCACTCTTGTAGAACATTTTTTTAAATGCCACTGGCAGTTTGTAACCTGGTTAAATCAAGAAAACGAAATGAAATAAACGAATCAGACCATTTGAACGTGGTACCTTTATTATTCTACATATCAAATCACCGTACTAATCATAAACACAATGAACCGCAGACAAATTTTCCCATGCCCTTTATTTTTAAATGCATCATATTGACACGGCGTTTAACACATTCAGAACCAGCTTTAAAATTACATTCACAAGTCTGATAGGTCACCAAATCCCAAAAGTAAGTCAAAAAGTGCCTCAGAAATTAACAATAGGCAACATGACACGTGACAACGTTAAAGTGTTCATCGTATTTGACTTTAATTCATTGTACAAATTTCACACAATTAAAATAAACCCCTTTAAAACATCAACATGTAGTGTTCTATACAAAATCTACTAACATTTATTTCCTGAAATTTAGCTAAAGGTTTTGAAAAATGACAAAAAGTAATGTATAAATTACCTTAAAATATGGTACTCAGGAGAAATGGTGCAAATAAGCCAGATGATGGCACTACAGAACTGCATAAATACGTAGATAGAGACCCGTGTGTGGTTTCCAAAATACACACAAATCACTATGAGTATTTGGCAGATACTGTGGCACTTCATTTACATTTGGTCAATATTAAGCAAAACGCTCAAAGAAGTGTTCTTATACAAACATACTCCGATGTTCAATGATAAAATGAGTAGTGATCGGTTGCTAATGTTCCCTACCCAGCAGCATACTGCTCTGTGCTGTTGCCAGGGAAACTGAGAAAACACAGCTGTAGTTTGAAAAAAAAACATTTCATAGCTTTTGTAGTGTAAGCTTTCACTTTCCAATTTCAATAAAACTAAATCCTGGACACACCATTCCTAATAAAAACAGCATAAAATACAGTAACAAACAAAAAAGTCTAACATAAATTTATATGCAATAGAATGATTGTCTAGAAAACACAGACGTGGCATTTAAGAATCCTGTCTCATATGCATAGACATCAATAATCTAAGTGCTACACATTTTTTCATTTAAAAAAAACTATAACTTTGGTAGCTGTTGGTAGAGAGGTGGAATGCAGACATTCAACTCTATGAGAAGTCGTCTGCTATGGCTTGGTCATTAAGCTGCGCCCCTGTCATCAGACACAATATCAGAAGGTGCATTTTCTAGGCAGCGCGGGGGTATTGCACAGTGTTTTCAGTTCTAGAGGTACAACATTCTGGAGTGGTTTGGATAAAGGACAATGTTGTTACATAGTGTTGTCCTAGGAATGTATTGTCTTAGCATGAGTATTAGCATGAATAATTATTGTTTGTGTGGCACAAATATATACAGTATATGGTAAGTATGTATTGTCATCTGTTTTGGTTCTTCTCTTTCCTGAATAGTGTTCATCTTACAACAGGAGGCAGGGGAGGTGCACCTCTTGCCATAGCTGGGTGAAAAACAGAGAAAGCGGTGTAACCAAACCCAGGTTTGCAAACAAACTTTAAGCCTTTAAAATACCACATATCACATATACATAAACAAAACCACATTTATATATATTAAATACCACATCTATATACAACCAAACCGCAGGCAGTGATTCTAATAATTTTAAACATTAAATGAAAAACGTTTTAATCAGCTGAAACGAGGGTCTAAATACTTCTTGGGGCCACTGTGAAGCTAATTACAAACAGGTCTTTACCCTTGTTGCCTTTGCTGGGATAGCTCCTCTGGAATGGTCTGTAGTCTTCAGGAGGGGGCAAGTCCTCTATAGGGTGGAAGGAATACCTGCACTCAAACTCATCTAAGAAGAAAATTGAAACACTATGAATAAAACAACATTTAAACCCCTAAAATTCATGGCAAAGCTCTTTTATTCACCACCTAGACAGGACTAGCAGCACTGTATATTCTAATGCCTCAGATGTTTCAATAAACGCATACCTGAGTTTACAGGTTAACACTAGATTTTTATTATTATTATTATTTAGGTTATTCGATTTTAACGACATTAATTCAATAGTGCAGCTGATGTCCTGTGATTTTAAAGTGTTTTTCCCAAAACATGTACTTTTACTGGAAAACATCTAGACAACCTAGATAATATACACTAGGATTCAGCAGTCCTTTACACACTCAAAGGTTAGAAATGCTTTGCATGTGATCCATGAATTTCTGCAGGAAGCATGGATAAAAAAAAACATGTCCTGTTTGGTGTGAATGAATAACAATGATGACCTCACGATTCAGGACTACTTGACAATACAACTCTGTGTTCTAACAAAGCTTTGGCGACATGCAACATGTGTAACCAGGAAATAAGGGGCCTGTATTTGAATTACTAAGATGTCATTTGACTGCAGGGTTATTTTCGAACGCTGATAAAACACTGATGGCGTACAGTGCGGAAAACAAGCTGGGATTTAAAGTTCTAATCTGCAAACATCTCCCACAAACACAAAATTTTCAGGACTATTTGACAGAATGGACATGAATTGATGTTTATTGTACCCAAAACGTAACACTGTTTGATGATAAAAGAGACATTTGTGGTTATATCAGACTCACCAGAAAAAGACTTGGAGAGAAGTGGCGTGTGTCCATTGCGGACAGGTGGAGGAGGAGGAGGTGCATGTGCTGAGGTCTGGCGTCCAGCGGAGGAGAGAGGAGGAGCTTTGGCTCGACTGGGGGGTTCAGAGGGGTTTTGTGACCGATAAGGAGGTGGAGGAGGTGGTGTTTCTCGAACCCCGTTACGAGACCCAGGAGGAGGTGCCTGAGGAGCTGAATGAGCATGTCATTTTAAATGTCTGACATGAGACTTGAAACTTGGGATTTTTATATTTATATATTTTTTTTAAATATTTTTACATTTAAGCTTGACATGTCACAATCAGTTACAAAAAGTGCCAAAATGGCAACTGTTTTCAAAAATTTTAGTCGCGTGGCTTGAGCCGTGTAAATATTTTACCCAATGCTATGTTTTGTTTTTTACAAAAGAAGAGAAGTCATAGGAAAAGACAATGGATGTGTAAATGAGGACAGATCAGCTATCGTACCTGTGCTCCGCCCCAATGGGTCACGTGTTGGTGGAGGGGGTCGTCGGTTCTGCTGTGCAGGAGGTGGAGGAGCTTGGCCACGGACATTAACATTGGAATGGCCTCTCTTGTTCAGTGAGTTTCGCCTCTGAGGTAACTCAGGGGCTGGGTCACCACTGGAACCATTAGTTGGCTGTCGATAAGGAGGTGGGGGTGGGGGAGCACTTGAGGAGCTTGAGGATGAAGAAGAGTGAGATGAAAGGGGAAGGTGTCTAGGAGGCCCATCACGTGCAGAAGATGGTGCTGGAGGAGGCCCTTTGTTTGCAGGTGGAGGTGGAAGGGGTTTCTCACGACTCTGAGATGACGATGCAGGAACCTGTTGGTTTGAGGCCGGTCCACGGTTGCCACCACGATTGAATGGTGGGGGTGGAGGGGGGGCATTGCTGCTGGGTTTCGTAGAGCTGCTGACAGCAGATGGTTTGGAGATGTCTGGCAGCGAGGGGCGATGTTTTCGTGATGGCTCAGGAGGTGAGGTGCGATCTTCTTTACCACTACGCCCGGAGCCATCCAGCTCGGAATGACTTGCAACACGGGGCATTGCAGGGCGGGAACCAGGTGGCCGCAGTGCTGACCTTCCCACAGTCTGTGAGTCTATGAGCGCACACAAATAAAAAAAAATGTTGCAATAACACTTACTAGAGCTCGTAAGACATTAAATTTAGCTTAAGTTTAACATTTTTATAAGTAATGGAGTGTCCCAATGCTAGTGTGTTCTGGCTGGTTGCCAGGGTGTTTCTATGTGGCTGCTGAGTGGTTGTCAGTGTATTGCTATGTGACTGATGGGACGTTGCAATGTAAAAGAAGCCAAAGTAAAAGAGTCTTTCCGATAAAATTTGAGGCCCAGTAAAAAAAAAGAAATGCTTTAATTTCACATCAAAGTAGAGTTTAAAAAAACCTGCCACAGCAAGTACTAATTATCAAAGTGATCCATACCTCCAACGGGTCGTAGTTTAGGCACTCCTCCACTAAACAACCCTCCCATGGCTTTCGGCCCAGAACCTCCTCCAAACCCTGGACCACCTCCTCCACTCCCACCACTGGCTCCACCTCGAACACCTCCAGACTCTACCACAACAAACATTGTACAGTTAGCTATAAATCTTGTGGAAAATTGATTGTATTTTCATCCAAGAATAAATACGCCACTAATAACTTACTTTCGAGGACAGGCGCACTTCTATCATTGACTGCTGCGACCTTCTTCAGTCTGGTGCCTTTGCAGATGTCTGACAGCAGAGCGCCTCTTCCCTTGGCTTCATCTCGAGAAATTTTGGGAGGATTGGTGTTTGCCTGAATGTAAACAGATTTAAAGGTATCGAGACAATATCCCAACTGCTCATTTGAGTTTGTTTTAATTAAAATGCATACCAAATAAAGTGCTAACATTTGACATGTGCTCTGAATCAAAATGTTAAATCTGAAATAAAATCTAAATTAAAATAACTTGCCGTTACAATTCTAGGATGTTGTAGGTGGTTGTCAGGACATTATTCTAAAGTTGTTAAGGTGTTTCAGCATGTTGCTATGTGATTGCTAGGGTGTTCTGGGTGGCTGTAGTCAAAGGAGCCTACCCCAAAGTCTCTACATTTCTGATACTCTGGTCCCTAGGAATGTGCTAGAAGACCCTCCTTCAATGTATGGATTGTGAACATGTTTTCATGCTGCATCTGTCTGTGACAGCTGTAAACATGTGATACCCACTTTATTTTTTACACTGACCTGGCTAAAGGTGGGGGGTGGTGGAGGTCCAGGTGGAGGTGGGGGAGGAGGAATCGGCATGGTGGTGAATTCCAGGGACGTCACCAGTCACCTAAATCTTCACGTGTTGATTTAATTCCACAGTCAAAGCTCTGTAAATTACAAAGAATTCCACTGATCAGACCTTTCAACTTAATTCCGCTTCAGATAAATTGCAGTTGGCATACCAACGGTTGTCGGACCAAAGGACTCAAAGGGAAACTAGAAGTAAATAATCACAGTTTCATTTCTATTAGTGGTACAGTTCCTCATAAACCACCTGACAGCTCCAGGAAATATTCTACACAGGGCAGCATGCTCAACACTGTGAACAACTAAAACCACTAAAACAGTTAACAGGGTTTCAAAATATTGAAAAGGTAAAAATACATTTTGCCTGTGCTTCAAACCTCAGAAACTTTCCCTGCCTCACATAATCTTTTGTGACAGTTTTTTAGAAAAGTGATGAGAGGTGGTGGGCTGACACAAAACTTCCAGGACTATTAGGAATGTTGTTAAGCAGGGTCGGTAATGACAACATATAAGGAAGTTAGTGTAAAGACACTGCAACTAAACTAGAACCTCACTTATGACCTGAACGGGTCATATAAGCTAGTCCCTATTGCTGCCCTCTTAGATCATAAGTTTGATATTATTTTTTATTCGCAACAGATTTGTGAAAACATAAACACTGTTTCTATAAAGTGTAATGAGAATGGACCTCTAGATAAGCGGTATTTGGCTTTATGAGCTTGTCTAATAAACAAAACTACAACAGCAAACACATGAACTTACTGAATTAACAAATACTGCTTTGTGGTTGTTGCATGTTTTTCATCCTGAAATCTAAAGGTGATCTTGATCTCATGCATGCCATGATAAAGAAACCAGTTAATAAACTGCGTGTATTTGACCTACTTTTAAACTGGGTGACCTGTAAAGGCAAACTCATACATAAAAGCTCAAAAAGGGCATTCTAAGAGGGGGACTAGCCAAAATCTATCAAGCAGCCTGAATAATTGACATATTTAAATAAAACATTATAAAATATAAGCGTTAAAGTGCCCTGAAACATTGCCGATCTCCAGAAAAACAGGCTCAGCTCTAAGGAAGGAGCATTCTTTACATTGTCATATAACAGGCCGAAACAGGCCTGCCTCTATCTTGGTTCTGATCACCCAAACAAAATCTACCAGGACTTAGTTTATTACACAAAAAATGGTGATTTCTGTTTCAACAACGTGCTTGTGAATAATGATCAGATTACAAGTGCATGTAAGAAATATTAAACCAGCTGTTCTCCATTGAGTTTCCTGCAATCAAAATGATAGCAAATTAACGCAACTGTATTACATTAGACACAGAAACATTGATTTCAAGATCTCAAGAACAAGGCTTGACGTCAAATAAAATCATGAACTACAGTCATGTTGAATAAATCTGTTGATGGACATTGGATGAACCTTTGGTTCGGTTACATAATATTTTTCGAGGAACGTAAAACAAGGAAAATAAAATATTAGAGATCAAAAGCGTGTAAGAGGATATGCGTGTGTGGATTGAGATGAGCTTTACGAGAAAACTCAACAGATTAAAACTGTGTGTACACAGACTGAAGTAACCATACCTGTCATACCGTACAAGATCCTGAAAATCAACAGTCAAAAAGAGATCTACATTTACATACGGATAATGCCAAAACAGGCAAAATACCTGTCTTTGAAATTAAAAAATGGTAAGTTAGAAGTTGTAGAAGCCAACTAAGTCAGAATTAGAGAGTAAGAAAAACAACCGTAGGCTTTGAGGCGGTTGATGATTCCTTTGTTTTATCTAATAAATTCCTGGACTCAACCCCAATGAAACGACTAAAGCGATGTATTTAATTAAAAACAGATCATAAGAAAGGTAAGAGATAGATTAAATCAATTTTTTTTTCTCTTCCGGCTGTTAAGACGCTGGCAAAGCTTCATGTCTTACCTGTCTGTCTCGCTTTGAGTTTTTGTCCCAAACAACATTAATGGTAAAAAGGTAACAAGTTGATCTGTCGCCTATGACCTGCTGTCTGACAGGCCACCGAATAAAAACTAGTAACTGAGTAACTAAACGGGAGAAAACTTGCTGTTGTCTGCTGTCATACTGACGGCTGGTTATTGCCTCTGTAAACTCTGTAAACTTTACGAATAATTCACAGTGTAAAAAGAAAACAAAAAGCAAAGATTCACAAAATCGTATTTCCAGGTTCTAACATCATTACTGCCTCGGTGATCGAGAAGATACAGTGTCTCTGCTGGATCCCTGGGTTTGAACCCAGTTCTGCGAAATCCCGGAAATCCAGGAGTCGGTACAAAATGGAGGCAAGCGCTCGAAAAACTCCGGAAAGCAAGACTAGTGACTACACGACCAAACCACTTCCATTTAAATAAATTCAGAAGTAATTATTAACTTCTTAGAAGTATTACATTATTTTTTGCAATACAACCACAATTAATCTTCTTTAAACCATCTTTCTGAGGTTTTTGTGTCATTTTCAGTTTTGGTTGGATGGCAATATTGATTAATACGAAGTATAATACATATTACAATACATGCTAAATAATATTAGAAGGAATAAAGACTAATAAAGAATATGACATTACAAAGAACTTTACGAACAGTTACTAAAACAACGCTCTGTAAGTTACTGCAAATATATCGAAAACATAGCCACGTGTAAGAAACACGTTAAATTTAAATCTTAAAATCTCTCCAAATACAAACTGCTAAATATTAAGTGTTATATTAAATATGAACACGTAATTCTGAATGTTATATATTTTAGTCAATTTGTGCATCCATGTTTCTGTGAGTTACATAATAAAGCCAATAGGTGGGGACAAGTGACTTTTTTTTCTGTATTGTTCATTTGCCTAATTGAATAATTTATACAACGTCGTTAGTCATTCAGGAACGAAGCACCACTACTATAATGTCCAGACACAAGCATCAGTTAATAATTATGCTCATAAAAATTACATAACTAGTTATATTGTTTTAAATGTAAGTTTAAATGTATGTTCTTGTCAGTTGAACTGTTACATAAAAGCAGTATCACCCTCACAAATGCTATGAACACACCCTATTTTTTAAAAAGGGTAAATGGGGCTAACGTGTTTTTATGACTATATTAACTATATTACGACAGGACATGTATTTCTATTGAATATTGATACACTTTTTGTATCAATAAAAGTGATGAATACTTTAATTAAAGCAATTTTAAAATAAAGACAGTGAAAGGGAAAAAGAAGCATGGGGAGAAGTTTGGTGGACAATAATGTAACAATTTAGTCATTTAGTGTAGGCATAAGCTAGTTATAAATTTGGAAAATTGATCATCAAATACGTTTGAAATAGCAATATAATTTAGATGTAACATTTAAGTAAAAGCTGATCAAAATAACCACCCCAATAAAGGATGTGTATCTTTGGTTATTTCAATCAGTTTTGTCAGTACAGTAACTCCTATTTCTTTGCTTTTTAGAAATCAAAGTGTTTGACTTTGAGATACAATGTTGACACAGAAATAGTTCCCAGATTTATCGCTTTAGTAATTTGTAGTCAGCGTGGACAGACACGCACACACACACACACACACACACACCAATGTAAATAAATATGTACTTTTTATTTGACATTTTTTTGGCTTTTAACCCCAGTTATTGTCTTTACAGAGTTTAACAGCAGTTATTGAAAGAATCATGATGTATTCTCCTAAACAAATTAAAATTTGTCTCAATATAGGTGATCATTTGACAGCTTATACATTTGCAATATTTAAAACATTTAATTTAATTTATCTGAAAAAAAACCCACATCACTGCATATCATTATTGGCAAACATATTTAGAAAGTGCTTTGTTGATATTTAGTGTTTTAGGAGAAAATGAAAACTTCCTTTTACCTTTTAATGTACCCTAATGTAGCAGTGAATGCAACGAATATGTGCAATAACAGATGAGCAAATTAAAGTAAAATAAAACAAAATAGACATTTTCCAACAAATTAAACTATTTCCAGGATTTTACAAATGTATAACTCATAAGCAGTGCATTTATAAAACACAGTACCATTTTACATAATTTACAAAATATATATGTGAATATTAGGTTTAAGATCAGGCATACAAAATTTCAAAATGCTAGTTTACCCTGTACTTTAAATGTATTAATTAAGAAGCTATGTGTATTATACATACATGTTTTATGCTAACATTTAAAATACCGTTAATTAGAAGTTTGTTATAAAAAAATTAAGATAAAGTTTGTGCAAATCCATTTACAGGTGATTTATACAAACATGCTACAAAACTCAGCCCACTAATAATGATCAGCTCTGTAAACATGATTACCAAAAATATGCTTATTCTTGTCACCCACTTCCCTTACTTTTTATTATGGTATTATTTTAAAGATGGTTAAACCTTGCCTCTTTTAAAGTGCTTTCTGGAACCTCCATATCCATTGCATGTAATCACATAACTCTCATGGTGTATCTATGGCCATTTGATGTTAGCCTAGGCATTCCTTTAAAAGTGTAGCATATGTCATCAATAGTGTAACACTGCTTAGAAACCATACAAGATATCAGGTTGCCATTTTTTAAAGAGTTGGTATGCTGATGTCACCTGAGGAAGCACGATAATTATATGTCTTGACAGTAATCATTTTACCCCTTGGTGCAACAAGGCTGTTAGTGTGCATTCGTGTATAGGTACCAAAATCAATATCAGCCCCCATATCTTGAAAATCAGGGCTATCAAATCCTCCTTCAGATTTAGGGAACTTAATTGTTGGAGAATTTACTGTAAGATCCGGCCCCTCTGGTTTGCTACCTAAAAGGCTTAATTTTGGAATTTGGAATTTACCTGAAGTAGCATCAATGTCAAAGTCTGTTGTGTTCATATCAAGATTGTGTGTCTTTGAATTTGGTCTTGTCATGTTACCTTTAGAAATATCAACAGCCTGCCATCCAAAATCTGGGGAATCAAAGTCTGCATTAATCTTTTGAGTTGACTGATCCATTTCAGTGGTCTTCAGTTCATAGTCTAGCATATTTCTTTTGGGGCCTGGCAAACCAATATCATGTATCTTAAAAGTTGGCATTTTTTCAGATGGCACATTGAGATCAATATTTGGTCCAAAATTGTCAATATCGGGACCATTTATCCCTGCATTTAGTCTGGGAGTTAATCCTTTTAGGTTATGGTCTGCCTGATCAATGTTAGCATATGGACCCTTCAAACCTGAGGGGCCTAAACCTGGCATCTTTAATTCTGGCATATTGAATTTACCTGAGGGGGCATTAATGTTAACATCAGGTGACTTGAAATCTAGGTTTGGGCTTTTCCAGTCAGATTGAAGTGGAGACAAACCCAAGTCTAGGGTATCAATTTTTGATATAATTGGGTGACTTTTGTAATTCAGATTTGGTGAACTGATTCCAAGATCTGGTCTTTCTGGCTTGTTACCTGAGAGGCTCATTTTTGGAATTTCGAATTTACCTGAAGGAGCATTGATGTCAAAGTCTGGTACATTAACATCAAGATTGGGCTTTTTAAAGGTTTGTCCTTTAATTTTACCTCTAAGGATATCGACATTCATGTCTGGGGCTGTGATATCTGACTGTGACATCTTTAACTTTGGTGTGTCAAATTTACCTAAGGGACCATTAATGTCAATATCAGAAGACATGAAATCTGGATTTGGGTTCCTCCAGTCAGCCTGATGGAGAGACAAATCCATGTCTGGGGTATTAAGTCCTCCCTTAATTATGGGACTTTTGAGATTCAGTTTACCTGAAGGGGCATTTATATCAAGGTCAGGTGCATTCACCTCAATGTTTGGTTTCTTTAAAGTTGGGCCTTTTATTTTACCTGTTGATATGTCATCATTCATGTCTGGAGCTGTGATATCTGGCTTTAGACCTTTGATGTTGAAGTCTGGGGAATCAAAGTCTGCATTAATGTCTGGAGTTGAAAGGTCCAAATGAGGAGTTTTCAATTCACAGTCTGGTGTCTTTATTTTGGGGTTTGAGAAACCAAAATCAGGCACACTTAGATTGGACATTTTCATTTTTCCAGACGGCATGTCCATGTCTGGAAGTGTAAGGGATGTTTTCTGACCTCTGAGATCACCATTAGCTTCATGAATGTCAATATTAGGAGCATTTATCCCTGCATTTAGTCTGGGAGTTGATCCGTTCAGGTTAAGGTCTGGCTGATCAATGTTAGCATTCATTTGTGGCCCCTTCAAGCCTGACAGGCCAATATTTGGCATCTTTAACTGTGGCATATTAAATTTGCCAGAGGGCCCATTAATATCAATATCAGGTGATTTAATATTTAGGTTAGAGCTCTTTAAATCAGCTTGAGGGAGAGACAAATCCACGTCTGGGGTGTCAAGTCCTCCCTTGATTTTGGGACTTTTAAGACTCAGATCTGGAGAATTAATGTTTAAGTTTGGATCTCTTGGGTTGCTACCCGAGAGGTCAAATGTTGGAAGCTTTAGTTTACCTGAAGGGGCATTTATGTTGAGATCAGGAGCATTTACATCAAAATCAGGCTTCTCCAAAGTTGGTCCTTTAATCTTATCTTTAGGGATATTAACATTCATGTCTGGGGTTGTGATATCTGGCCTATGACCTTTGATGTTAAAGTCTGGTGAATCAAAGTCTGCATTAATCTTTGGAGCTGACAGATCCATTTCAGGAGTCTTCAATTCATAATCTGGTGTCTTTATTTTAGGTTTTGAAAGACTAAAATGAGGCATCTTCAGAGTGGGCATTTTCAATTTACCAGAAGGCATGTCCATGTCTGGAAGTGCAAGGTCTGCTTTTGAACCTTTGAAATTAGCTTTTGGTCCATGAAGGTCAACATCAGGTCCATGTATTCCAGCATTTAGTTTGGGAGTAGATGTGTTCAGATTAAGGTCTGGTTGATCAATGTCAGCACCCACATTCATTTGTGGCCCTTTCAAGCCTGACGAGCCAAACTTTGGCATCTTTATCTTTGGCATATTGAATTTGCCTGAGGGTCCATTAACATCAATATCAGGTGATTTGACATCTAGGTTGGGGCCTTTCAAATTAGATTGAGGGAGTGACAAATCCATGTCTGGGGTGTCAAGTCCTCCCTTAATATTGGGAGTTTTAAGACTCATTTTTGGAGATCTAAATGTAACATCGGGTATCTTTGGCTTGCTACCTGAGAAGCCAAATTTTGGCTTCTTCAGTTTACCCGATGGACTATTTACGTTAAGGTCAGGTGCATTCATGTCAAGATGGGGTTTCTTCAAAGTTGGTCCTTTAATTTTACCTGTAGGCATATCAACATTCATGTCTGGGACTGTGATATCTGGCATATGACCTTTGACATTTAGGTCTGGAGAAGCAAAGTCTGCATTAATCTTTGGTGTTGATAGATCCATTTCGGGTGTCTTCAATTCATAGTCAGGTGTCTTTATTTTGGGTCCTGAGAGACCAAAATCAGGCATCTTTACAGTGGGCCCTTTCATCTTTGCGGAAGGCATGTCCATGTCTGGAAGTGTAAGGTTTGTTTTTGGACCTTTAAGATCAGCATTTGGTCCTTGAATATTGATATCAGGACCATGTAAACCAGCATTCAGGTTAAGGTCTGGCTTATCAATGTTAGCATCAACATTCATTTGTGGCCCTTTCAAGCCTGAAGGGCCAAAACTTGGCATCTTTATCTTTGGCATATTGAATTTGCCCGAGGGGCCATTAACATCAATATCAGGTGATTTGACATCTAGGTTGGGGCTTTTTAAATCAGCTTTAGGGAGAGACAAATCCATGCCTGGAGTATCAAGTCCTCCCTTGATCTTGGGGCTTTTGAGATTCAGGTCTGGAGAATTGATTTTTAGGTTTGGTCCTTTTGGCTTGCTACCTGARAAGCCAAATTTTGGAAACTTTAGTTTACCTGAAGGGGAATTTATGTCAAGGTCAGGTGCATTCATATCAAGATTGGGTTTCTTCAAAGTTGGTCCTTTAATTTTGCCTTTAGGAATATCAAGATTCATATCTGGTGCTGTTATTTCTGGCATATGACCTTTGATGTTGACATCAGGGGAATTAAAGTCTGCATTCATCTTTGGAG
>JAZGTJ010006463.1:0-24864 GCA_036877575.1 Botia almorhae | reverse complement strand
AATGGTGCCAGCAGCGAAAATCTTGGGCTGTGGACAATGTGAAACATGTATTGTTCTCTGATGAGTCCACCTTCACTGTCTTTTCCACATCCGGGAGAGTTACAGTGGAGAGATGCCCCAAAGAAGCGTACCACCCAGACTGTTGCAAGTAAAGCATGAGGGTGGATCAGTGATGGTTTGGGCTGCAATATCATGGCATTCCCTAGGCCCAATACTTGTGCTAGATGGGCGCGTCACCATTCACCATTCAACCATTCTGGAGGACCATGTGCACCCAATGGTTCAAACATTGTATCCTGAAGGCGGTGCCGTGTATCAGGATGATAATGCATCAATACACACAGCAAGACTGTTGACAGAGTGGTTTGATGAACATGAAAGTGAAGTTGACCATCTCCCATGGCCTGCACAGTCACCAGATCTAAATATTATTGAGCCACTTTTGGGTGTTTTGGAGGAGCAAGTCAGGAAACGTTTTCTTAAACCAGCATCACGTAGTGACCTGGCCACTATTCTGCAAGAAGAATGGCTCAAAATCCCTCTGGCCACTGTGCAAGACTTGTATCTGTCATTCCCAAGACGAACTGATGCTATATTGGCCGCAAAAAGAGGGCCTACACCATACTAATGAATTATTGTGGTCTAAAACCAGGTGTTTCAGTTTCATTGTCCAACTCCTGTACATATATATAATGAAATTGCATATACAGTATTATATATATACAATTTTCTACCTTGCATAAAAGTGACATCCAGAAAGGTATATCATTAAAGTAAAAGGTAATGAGCGTTTATGTAATAGGATGAAACTCCAGATCTCTCAAGCACTGGTCAGATGACTGGTTAATGACCAGAAGAAAATGATAGTGAAGCCAAACTGAAGGTGACACTTGCTGATCTGATGACAGATGATTATGTTGATGGTTGAGAAACATCTTAAAGTCAAATGTATTTATACAGCGCACTTTTACAATGTTGAATTTTTAAAACAGTTGCTGTTTTAAAGCAGCTTTACAAAAAATGAAAATAAAAACAGAGAACAGGAAAATTATTAAATAAATACAACATACAGAATACAGAAAACATGGTATTGTTTTTTAGCATTCATTATAAAATTGCAAATTTTAGCATTCATTATAAAATGTAGTAACACTAATTAGTGGTAGAATGATTGGGCTTATTTGCAATATAAATGTAACCAACACCTAATAAAACAGTGCATTTCATCAGCTGAGCTGGCGATTCTCTTAACACTGACTACAAACTGATATACCTAAGTTTGTCCTGCTAAAGAGCAACACTGTTGAATCAACAATGAATTAAAAAAATGGAAACAGCAGTGCACTCATGACTGAAGTGAGGATATTATGAGCCCATTCTCATTTAGAGCAGCTGATCTTGACTGCTTTCATGTGCTAAGCCATCACAACACAATGAGGGGAAACCTGAAGAGCCAAAAGGAACTGACTCACCCTCCCACCATGTTTTCACCTCTTTCTGCACTTCACCATGTTTTCACCACAGCGGAGACTGTGAAGTTTAAACGTTTCACGTTTATTAACAGTCTGCTGTGGGAACCATTGTGTTCTGAGTTTGGGGCTGGAGTTGAGGAAATCACAGCTGTCCAGTGACCCTCTGCTTGACCCCAGACCCTCCTGTCTGTATCAAAGTCTGTTTATAGGGTTAGAGCTTTAGGGGTAACAAATCATGCAACACTTAACTGAGAGAGAAAAGAGAGTGTGTGTCTTTTGTAAAGTACATTAGCCTATCTGGAGCTTCACTACAGGAAAACTCTAAATAACTTTGATTTATTCTCATCACTAAAATGTTTTCCATCCATTGGAATTTTATAAAAATTATACAAACTTCAAGCAGAGTTCTTCACTTTATTGTATGTTTTAAAGCTCTAAAATCAGATGAATAACATTCATAAAATTCAGCATTGTACATCTGAACACCTCAGAGCAAACAAAGTATTAGCAAACAATCCTAATGGTGACGTCCCACCATCACCATATCAGGGCAGATAAGTGACCCCGCTGTTGCCCCAGGTGCAGAGTGACAGTACCTGGCCTCTCTGTACTGCTGCTCCTCCAGGACTGAGGGGCTGTGGGAGGGGGGGTATAATTCTGACCTTAAAAGTTCATAGCAGATGTTTGCCAGTGGACTTGCGCTGCAGGAAAGCTAAATTGCTTCCGGACTTACATCTCCACTGACAAACAGCTTGCAACACCCCTCCTCACTTTTGGTGGCAGTCAGAGGTGCCCGTCCGCTCACAAAGGGTTATGATGTCAGAAGGGAAGCAATCTTTCAGCAGGATCCCTCGGTCTCGTAGACAGTCCAGTTCTGATATGAAACCGTACCAGTAGATGACCAGACCTGGACCAAACCTGCACACAAGGAAACACAAACTCAGGATATCAGTTTTGAAGAAGAAACACAAGATTAAATGTCCAACACAAAACCTGTCTTTCTATGGACACTAATGATCAAGCGTTTCATTTCTAAAACAAACAGAGTTCCATATTTTACTGTGATATGTGAGGGTTAAAACCTAACACAAGTTTTCATGTCTTCATTTAGCTTTGATACTTTTCAAAAGCTAATATTTTTAAACTATAATAATCTCAACAAAAAAGCAAAATATTTAAATATTTTACACAAATGAAATACTATGGAGAAAAACAAACAGAATGTCAGATGATGTTGATTAACAAAAATGATTCAGTGAGAGCTGACTGGTGTGTAGAGTGGTGGTGTTCAGTGACTGATGCGGTCAGTGGTGCTGTGGACACGCACACACACAAACACAAACAAACTCCTGTGCTGTGAATTACTACACACTCCTTTATAACACAGCTGCCACTTTCCATCCACACTAAACACTTCCAGTAACAGTCCTGTTACTTTTCAACACTTTAAAGTATCTAAATATCTGAAGCATCAGCTGAACCTCACAGAAGTTGCCCTGTACACAGGGAACTTACAAACTCGAGTTTGGTCCTTAAGAATGAGTTTGTTAACCTCAATCGTGATAAGACACACATCAGCAAAATCATCTTCATCCAGAGTGTCTACATCATCATCACCATCATCATAAGCTTTAGCAGCAGCAGCTTCTTCCTTCAGCTGTAGTCTGAATGTTTCAGCCCTTGACCTGTGTTGGGTAATTCAGGCACCTGAAATGTATATTTAGCCCAAATCCTCAACAGAGGTGCGAGTCTACAGCTCATTTAGAGGGTGTACATGTGAAGCCCTGCGTACAATTTTTTACAGTTCAGTATCCTGAGCGAGCGAACCAAAACTAACAGCCCTAAAGAGAAGACCTAAACTGGGCTCAGACTACAAGATTTTAAAATCCTGACTGATCATAAAATCTGGCTTTTCTAAGATTCTTGGGAGAGGAAAATCGGCGTAATATTGCCCAGAGAATCCTGTAGTCCGAGTCCAGCTTTAGAGATGCGGAGAACCAAATTTATCACAAAGTCACACATGGGAAAAAAAACAATCGACAGAGCCCTGTTCTTTTAGACATGCTGCCTAAAGGAGGGCTGCACTGGAACTACTTGAGATCAGGCTTTTTATGGATATGCTATGAACATAAAATCCAAACATTTATTCTACAACATGAGAGGTGAAGGTAGACTCAGTGAGTATGGCTGTGTTATTCAGCCATTACAGATGGTGTAATAATACAATACAGCTGTTTGCTGCTTACTGAAATTTTCTGCTATTTCTTCCATGCGTCGGTGAACAGTTCTAGTTGACACTGGGATATCTTTGATTCTAGGTTTGATAGTCAATCAATAAAACCTCTGCGCTTGACAGAAAAGCATCCTTAATGTATTCTTTGTTCATGAACGACATTCTGTGTTTTGCAATGCAATGAGCAATTTGGAAGCTGGTTTCAGTAGCATCATTTTTAAATCTAAAAAAAACATGGAGAGTACTGGTTTGCTTTACATAATTGGACACAGCCTGATGCCTGATGGACTATCTGCTTGATCTTTACAGGATTTCTTGTGTTTAGTTTCAAAGTGGCGCTTAAAGCTGGATGTGCGGCACATAGCGTTTTCTAAACACGAAGTGCAAACGGCACAATATTTTAAAAAAATAAATCCGTACTCTTCTTTCCAAGACAGCTGAAATGACAAACTTAAATTTGTGCCTTTTTTTGTGTCACAGTTTGTCTCAATAGGTGTCTCACAACACATGTCAGGACCAACTCATTGTCGTAATCATACCTTAGATTTAATACTGTCCTATGGTGTAAATGTTGATGACATTCATATTCTGGAGCAGAGCAAAGATTTTCTACATAGTACTATTAATTCATCATTGGTGTTGGCATATGTCCCAAAACCTTACAAACTGGCTGTTATCAGACCCCTTAATAAAAAAAAAACTAAAACTTGATCCAAGGGAACTAGTAAATTAGAGACTCATCTTAAATTTACCTTTTATAAAAAAATACTGGAAAAGGTTGGTGTCTTCACAGATATGTTCATTACTGGAAAGAAATGGTATCTGCAAGAATTTTCAGCCAGGATTCAGACCATATCATAGTACAGACACTGCTCTTTTCGGCTGATCATGGCTGCTGTGTTACTCCACCTTAGCACAACCTTTGACACTATTGACCACAGCATTCTTCTAAATAGGCTTGAAAATTATATTGGCATAAATGGAACTGCACTTGCATGGTTTAAATCATATTTATCTCACAGATACCAGTTTGTCGTTGTGAGTGAAGTTCAGTATGGAGTATCACAGGGCTCAGTGCTTGGGACTATTTTTCACCCTGTACATGCCACCTCTGGGAGCAATTATTAAGAGACATGGAGTTAGTTTTATTGTTATGCTGATAATACTAAGCTGTACATTTCTCCTAGGCTTAACGAGACGCATAACTTCACCTACTAACACAATAACTTCACAACTAACAGAAAACATAGTCGATATCAAGACTTGGATGAGTAGCAACTTATAATACTAAATTCAGACAAAACAGAAGTTTTACTCATTGGATTAAAATCTTACACATGGAACAACCGAGAACACTGCCTCACTCTTGATGGATGCGCTATAAAGCCTGCTTCCTTAGCCAAAAATCTGGGTGTCATTTGTGAAAGCAATTTGTCCTTTAAAAAAAAAATTCCAGTATTTGTAAAACTGCATTTTTTCATCTTAAAATTATGACACATGCTTCCTCTGTCAAGACATCGAAAAATTTATTAATGCATTCATGACATCAGGACTTGATTATTGCATTATTACTTGGTGGCTGCCCTGCAGGATTAATACAAAAAGTTACAAGTGGAGTTTATTGTCATTTCAACCATATACAAGTACATAGTGAAACGAAACAACGTTTCTCCAGACCTAGGTGCTACATAAGACAAACACTGAACAAACACTGAACATAAGACACACAAGGGCTACATAATTTAAACATAATATATACATAAAGTGCACAAGTGCAAACATGTGCAGACAGCACAAGACAGTACAAAGACTATTGGGACAGACTATGAGCACAGTAAGACCCAGTGCAGCGTCGACCAGTACACAGTTCTGTAAGGAAAACTAAACCTGGTGACAGCAACAGCTGTAAACAAATGTAAGCATAAATGTAAAGAGTAAACATACCAGATGTGCAAAAAAGACTAAAGGGTGGGGCATGCCCACTTGTGTGCATATATAAGTTTGTGTGTGTGTGATCCTTCAGTCTAGTTACTGACTATTGAGCAGCCTGATTGCATGGGGGAAAAAGCTATTGCACAGTCTGATTGTGAGGGACTGAATGCAATGGTACCGTCTGTTAGACGGTAGGAGGGTAAAGTGTGTATGGGAGGGGTGTGTGGTGTTGAGCGACCAGGTTAGGTTTTCTGCCAGGTGAACACCAAGGAACTTTGTGCTCTTGACAATCTCCACAGAGGAGCCGTCAATGTTTAATGGAGAGTGGTCGTGGTGTGCTCTTCTGAAGTCAACAACCATCTCTTTAGTTTTGTCCACGTTCAGAGACAGGATGTTGACTCTGCACCAGTCTGTTAGCCGCTGCACCTCCTCTCTGTATGCTGACTCGTCGTTCTTGTTGATGAGACCCACAACGGTTGTGTCATCGGCGAATTTGATGATGTGATTCGAGCTGTGCATTGCTACACAGTCGTGAGTCAGCAGAGTAAACAGCAATGAGCTGAGCACACAACCCTGAGGGGCTCCAGTGCTCAGTGTGGTGGTGTCGGAGGTGCTGTTTTCGACTGAGGTGGTCATCCAGTGGTTGGGGCGGTAAGCGAATTGCAGAGCACATGGAAATGCAGCTAATTAAGTTCAAAAGATCAGCACTGTGGGTGACCAAATTTGCAGAACTGCACAAAGATTTGGAAACCACAGCAGTGCTATAACAGTTTATAACAGTTTCAATCTATTAAAATGTTTTAATATCTTTTAATAGCTCTATTGGTACACTTAACATAAACTTAACATTAAAAACTGTTTGGAGGTGAGCCTTTGACCGCTGATTTAGTATTAAATGCTTTTTTTGCTGCTTTGTGTTCCCGGAAATAAAAATTTTGTTTCTGTTATGCGTATTATATTAATAACCATTTTAAATCTACACATTAAAAAAACTGTAATGATGTAACTGCCAAGGAAAAACTTAAAAGGCACATCATCATGTCAAAAAGGTTGCTGACCCATGGTGTTGAGGATGTTGGATTGGGGCCTGGACGAAGAGAAAAGGATGAAGGATTGTGTCTGCATTTAAGAAATGCTTTCACAAAGAATTAGTACACTGTTGCTTTTAAATAATTGAAAATACAACTTAAGGCTCCCAGTAAACAGGCCCTAAAAACAACCATTTGTAGCAAATAACAGAATTGCTAATGGCTGTTGGTGGGAAATGGTGAAGGCTCTGAGGGTAAATAGACACTATCGTAACACCTGAGGGGGTCTCATAAAAACAAAAAGGCTGCTACACTTCAATGCAAAGGTTCCATCAATAAAATCACAAATGGACAGAGGGCTCCAATTATAATTGATATCTAATAAATGGGCCACTGCAAGTATCAGTGGGGAAGTCATTGATCTTCCAATGGGGGGGAAGTCAGTGATCTTCCAATAAACATCTAACTGTGTAACAAGTCAACGAAATTGTTTGTGAAATGTAGCTAATTTGGAGCGCTTTGGTGGGTGGAGAGATGGGGTGCCACTGAGAACAGCGCTGGCAGACATGAAGCCATTATGTGTAACGAGCAGCTCACATTTGATTTTTAAGCATGTGCCATGCTGGTTAGAGGCATTTTAATAAGAGAGCAGCACTTAAGAACAAAAAGCCAAAAGATGCTGAGAGGGTAAGCCGCCAATGAGTGGCCTCCTCCCCACCAATGTACACACATAATTACAGCATAATTGAATAAGTAATTACAGCCGTCCATGGTGTCATTGCTGCTCAACTCCAGTTCCTGGCAGCTATCATGGGGCCACCTTTCTGCATACAAGCAGGGACTCCCACATGTAAACATGGTAACTTCCTCTGCTTTATGTTATTTGCACACATTTGTAAAACAGTACTGGATTATTTTAGAGGAACGGCTTGCTGAAAGTGAAACTTGTGTTGTTTTAAACGAGTTTGATCATCTGCTCTCCAACACAACATTAGCTAGAATGTCCAAGCCACTCTGAATGAAAGCCACAGATATGTTATACTGTCAAGCTATCATGAAAGTGGTCATGTGCTGTATTTCATACAATGAAGAGACATATTCGACTTATTCACAGAGAATATTTCCCTCTGCTGCAGGGTTGCGCGTCACATTTGAGGTCATTGATGGCAAATTTTTGACAGCTACAGCAAAGTTGAAGATTATTAATTAACAGCATGCATTTCATTGCAACACTTCTCTCAGAAAACTGTTGCAGTTGTAAATGTTTTGGTACTCACGTTTATTTTTTTTGTTTGCATTGGAACAACACAAAAAAAAAAACGATAAGAAAAGTGAAATCTGATACAATTCCACACAGAACCCAAAAAATGCACTGGACAAAATTATTGCCACCCTTAACTTAATATTTGGTATTCAGATCTGGACTCATTGCTGGCCATTTCAGAACTCCCCAGCACTTTGTTTGTAACCATTTCTGAGTGCTTTTTTGGAGTGTGTTTCGAGTCATTGTCCTGCTGGAAGACCCATGACCTCTGGTGGAGACACAGCTTTCTAAAACTGGCCACTATGTTGCGCCCCAAAATTCTTTGGTAATCATCAGATTTCATGATACCGTTCACACAGTCAAGGCATCCAGTGCCAGAAGCAGCAAGCAACCCCAAAACATCTTTGAACCTCCACCATGTTTGACTGTAGGGACTGTGTTTTTTTTTGAAGGCCTCATTTCTTTTTTTGTAAACAGTGCCATGATGTCCTTTACCAAAAAGCTTCACTTTTGTCTCATCTGTCCACAGTACATTCCCCCAGAAGGATTGTGATTTTCTCACATACTGTAAGTTTTGGCAAACTCCAGTTTTGCTTTTTTATGCCTTTGTGTCAGCGGTGGTGTCCTCTTGGGTCTCCTACCATAGCATCCCTTTTCATTCAGATGGCGACGGATAGTGCAAGCTGACACTGTTGTACCCTGTGTTTGCAGATCAACTTAAATTTGTTGGGAAGTTAATCGGGTTTCTTTATCCACCATTCAAACAATCCTTATGAATTAATTTTGTTCTTCATCCACGTCCAGGGAGGTTAGCTACAGTACTATGGGCTGTAAACCTCTTGATGATATTGCGCACAGTGGACACAGGAACATTAAGATCTCTGGAGATAGACTTGTAGCCTTGCGATTGTCCATGTTTTCCCACAATTTTTTCTCTCAAAGCCACAGACAACTCTTTACACTTCTTTCTTGACTGTATATAGTGTTATATATACTATATATAGTGTTTGCAGTCTGACAGTAGAAGTCACTGACTACTTTCATTATGTTTCTCATTTTGTGTTTCACGGAAGAAAATCAGGGGTTTGAAACAACACACATAAATGATGACAGATTTTATTTTTTACCAGAGTTTTGTCACAGGTTTTTGTCCCTGAAATCATGCTTTAAAAACAACACATTAACCTTGACAAACACAGAATGAGAGGAAATTTCTTCTGAAAATGTTCACTTCTGTTGACAAGCTGGTATGTATCTGTGGATTCTTCAGTATTTCAGGTCTGGAGGACACAGAAAGCCAGCAGTATTGTCACAGCTCTGGTCAGGCCTACTGATTAAGGGTGTACTCACACTAGGCACGGTTGCCGTGAACCGGGCCCAAGTACGATTGTCCCCACTCCCCCTCTGGCCTGCACTCACATAGGGTTTCAGCATTCGTGCCGGAGCACACTTACGTCATTATGGTGCAACGGTTTTGGGATAAACAGGAAGAGCGGCGCTCTCGCTGAACGCAATGGAGTCCATCGCCCTGTTTACTTTGTGGATAATCTTGAGTCGTTTGGTCCACAGTGGTCAACAGCCCTCTCACAGCCTGTTGTTAAACAGATCTATCGCCTTTGTGGCACGAAAATTTTCACAGAATCGTGCTGTTCGTATGAGGTTTGCAAGGTACCAGCTGAAGTGCAGCAAGAACTTTGCAGCTTTGATTACGGACTACATGTTGGTTTTGGAGCGTCGCAAAAACGTGACGTCACGCGTCCTGTTCCGTTCTCTAGCACGGTTAGCGCTCACACTACATGCGAACCGCGCCCGAGTCCAACTGAACCGTGCTCTGGCCCACCTCTTCCAAGCGGGCCAGGGACGGCTAAACGAGCCGCGCCCAGGCACGGTTCGGAGCACTCACACTAGTCAAACGAACCGCGCTTTGGTGGTCAAACACACTCGGGCACGGTTCAAACTGCCTAGTGAGTACACCCTAATTACAGTTTATTTATAGGGTTTGAGCCAGGTTGCGGGGGAGACTCAAGGCTGTGAGCGAGGCAATAACAGCACAGAAACTGTCACTGTCTTGCATATGTCACTGGACCAACCCAGGAGCCTGCATCCAGGGGAAGGGCCACCATAATATAAAAACCTTTACACAAATTGGATGTTTGAGGAGCATAGAAGAGATGCGCAACAGTCAATTATAAACAAACATGTTCTACTCCATAAATATCACAGATGAGCTGAACAGACATGCTGAGCATTATGACACTCTTGTGGCTGTTCACAGCTTCTTCTGCTGTTATTACATTTAATTCTATATTGTGTGTTAAGCCATTAAAGCTGGAATACAGCATTATCCAAAAACCTGTTGGCCACCAATACGTGTGATGTAAACTCAAACACTATTAAACTGAAAATGCTAATTGAATTGGAAAAGCATAAAGAGAAAGTAATCTTTAAGGTATAACTCAATGCAATGTTTCTAACCCTGTTTTGCTGCTGTTGATGAGGTTTCAGTCCAGAAAGGATGCAGTCATCTTGGACCATTTGTTGCTTGATGCAAAGAGGAAGTGAAATTTACTTCCAGTGTATAACTGTCAATATGACAGGAAAGATTATACAGAATATCCGGAAACCTCAGAAACATCTGTGACCCTGTAGAGGAAAGACACTGTGTCTTTATAGTTTGACTCATTTAGTCTTATCAGGGGTAGCTAACGGACACTCAAACCCTGAATCTGTGACACATATTGATAAGCTTATTAATGTGTCAGGTTATAGCGTCCTGCTCCCATCTGCCATGTGGCTGTAATTGCATAAACCTGTTGGGCATTCATAATCTTGTTTTTATGGATTCATTTTCTTAATGACAAATATTCTGCCTTGATTTTGCATTAAAATGTAAGGTTTAGCTAGTTTCACCCAGGTATGTTTGTTCATACATTCATTTTGATGTGTCTCTTTCATCTTAGTTTATGAGGTACTGCTATGCTCTGCTAAGGCTCAGATGTCAGACCTGCTCTGACACAGGCTCAGCTGCTGACAGAAGCAGTGACGTTCTGATGAAAAGGCCACGGCGAAGACCTGATATTACAGTGACTCCTGGGTCAGGAGCCTAACAACCTACCCTAACAAATGTAGGGCATCTCTTTGACTGCAGAGGAAGGGGCTAAAACCTCACAGAGCCACAGCCTCTCCTTAAGACCAAGTGTCAGGTGACCTGGAGTTCGGCAGGGGAGCACGCTGGTCTCCACTGACATACATATTGCTTTCCATCACACAAATGGACGAAAACATTCATTACAACTTCCTGTGAATTCATTTAAAGAGCAGGTATGTACATTACAGCCCTTCACAGATAGAATGGGCCCTAATAAAATTAACATCAACATTATGTATCTAAAAAACAAGCGAAATCCATTAGTCAGGAAAAATAGGAAGAAACCAATGGGCCATGTTACTTGTAAGAACAATAGCTGGTATTAATTAACAGATGAGCCCTATGTCATAATGATGAATAGTGCTAGAAGTGTTAAGCTGCTGTAACCTGTTATTGTGAACTCCCAGCAGTCCAAGTGAATAATTAACACCTTCTCTGGGGATCAAAACAAATCCCTTCAAATGTCCTCTATTTTGTGTTTGCTTGGCTGTACTGAGGGCGACGTCTAATCCTGCTGACTGTTGTTTCCAATTTGTGTGCAGGTTCTCTGCAGCTCCGGTTTTAATCAACAACAGTTTGGTATGTAACCCGAGCACAGTCTGGTCAGCCCAACTCAGGCGCCTTTGTGCTAAGGTGTCCAGGGTTTTGGGTGCTCAGGGGACTGTATGGGCCTTCAACTTACATAAAAAAAGTCCAGCTCTCACAGACTGCTGAGACAGTTCGACTGTCACAACCTACAGAGATCGCAGCTGGATTCTTAGACAATGTTTTTTTTCTAGGCTTCATCTTTGAAACGTAAAACAAACAAAGAATGTGAAGGCAAAGGGGAACATGCTTATAAGCTGGTATAAGACAATGAGAAAACAGGCCTATTTCTTGTCCAAGTGCAGCTAAAGTGACATGTCAACACCATCTGAATGTTTTTGTCACTCCAGTATGGTCAGAGCTACTGAACAAAACAGAAGTTAAACTCATTAGCCTGCACATCAAAACGGACGTTAAATGCTCCAAACATGAAATAAAGGAATCAGAAGTGGACGTAAAGAGGTCACAGCAATACCAAACATCCCTCAGGCCATCTGCACTGATTGTCACTGGTTGGTGGGTTAAGGGGGGTTTGTCAGTTGGACAGTTTAACCCTTTTTCAAAAGGCAACAAACAAAAGATCTTTGAGGATGACAGCAGTGACCTTACCGAGCTCAGAGAACGTGAAGAGGACGACACATGGGTTGTAATTTAAATGTTTTAAAAAAACGCCATCTGCTTTAGTTTACAAACTATCCAGCTTATGTTTTTTCCTCTAAACTTATTATTAATGTGCGTTTCGTTCAGATTCACAGCATTAGTAGGAAAAACAACATTAGTGGGTAGTAACAGAAAGTGACGCACTGTTTTTTTCTGTTGTATTAAAGAGCAAAGGGAAGTGCAAACAGGTTTCCCGACATTCCCACAGTCTTCCACTTTTGGAGTCTGCAACATGTTAAAAGACCCACTTGTGGCCTTAATCATACACTAGATTTAATTATATCACATGGAACTAATCTTACTGATATGGATATTATATCTCAAAGCGACGATGTCAGTCATCATCATCTTGTTTCAGGGCAACTTCATATTGCAGATGCTAGTTATATTGCTCTACATTACAAACAGGGCAGGACAATAGTCCCAGCCACACCAGACAAATTATTTTATACAAATTCATATATATGAATTCATAAATATGAACCTGTCTGATCTGTCCCACTTGCTCAAAACACCTATAGATAACGGTTTGGCCTCTGTTTTTTACTACTACACTTGGTTGCACCCATATGGTTGCACCCATCAAATTAAAAAAGGTTACAGAGAAAAGTACTGCACTTTGGTGCAATAGGGATACTTATGAATGTAATAGATGGAGTCACATGACAATATGGCACTTCAGTAGAATAAGCATTTTCAACATTTTCAAGCATGTGCAACCCTAAACTATGCACGTTCTACCTGAACTTGGTCCTGATGAACCATACCAAGTTTCCTAATCTTTTATTATTGACTTTCAAAACGGCCGACCATAAAAACACTGAATATCATTTGATTCTGCATGCCTCAAAAATCTAAAGAGACCACTGTCATGAATTTAGACCAAAGTTTTCAAAAGTTATAAGCAAAAAAAAATTTTTTGTATCTTTGGACCAATAGATGGTGCTGTGACAAAACTGTGCATGCTACCTCAGGTCAAGCCTGTGATGACACCAAGTTTTAAGTTAGTACACCAAAGCACTGCCAAGTTATAGCCTCATATATTTTTCGCCTGCGTGGGCTATGAAAACAAATTCCATATTTTTTTTGTTGTGTGCTCCTTACAGAGAAATGATATTTATGAGAAGTTTTAATTAGGATTCAGGCCACATCATAGCACAGAAACCATGCTCATCAAAATTGCACACAATTTACTTCTAGCATAGTACCAAAGCTGCATGTTTCTACTAGTTTAAACAATTTGATTTGTTTTTAAATTATGTCTCAAATGTCACAAAAACAGCCTTCTACCACCTTAGAAACATCTGTGAAACAGGTGTGAAACATATTGTCCGTTCCTGATGCAGAAAAGCTAGTTCACTAATTTATGACCTTCAGACTGGACTATTATAATGAACTGCTAGGTGGTTGTTTAGCATCCTCAAAAAACAAGCTATAGTTAGTCCAAAATGCAGCAGTGAGTTCTTATGAGACCAGAAAATATGATAATCTCTACACTGGCTACCTGTCAAGTTATTTCTTGTATAGTTTAAAAACCTTAAACAGGTTAGCTCCTGATCACGATACAAGCCAACATGCTCTAAGATCACAAAACACTGGATTCTGGACTACAATCGCAAAGTCTACAAAAGGAGATACAGCTTTTTGACTTTTGGCTCCTAAACTTTGAAATCGCATTCCTGACGCTGTTTGGGCTTAGACACTCTCCAAATTCAAATCTAAATTTAAGACTTTTTAACTAAGCATTCACATAACGCATTCCAAAACGTAACATCCCAATTACATTGAATAAAATGCTAATGATTACCTTGTGTTAGCAATGTTATGAACAGCAAATATGCTAGTTATTATGATGACTTTAGATGGACTTACACTGTGTAGAGAAGACAATGCCCCCTATGAGAACTTTGCAAGGAATGATTGCCATTTAATTTCTGTACCATAATCTGTACCATTTTCTGACAACTAATTTTTCTGTAAAGCAGCTTTGAAACAATATATATTATGAAAACATTATGCAAATAAAGTATCGCATACAGTATTTTGAGCATTTCAAATAAAGTTTAAACACATTTTTTAAATGTTCCAGGTTTATATGTTAGGGGTCAGAGTGGGTGTAAAGTGCTTTCACAGCCTGTGGGAAAAAGCTGTTGAGCAGTCTGACAGAGTGGGCTTAGTTGCTTTGGTGCCATCTACCTGATGGGAGGGAATCCCACTCACCCCTGCCAGCCCTGATAGGACTGTAATGTGGTGTTGGTGGTCCAGGTGAGATGATATGTGATGTGCCCACAGGAAGGAATTTTTGTGCCGCTTACTCTCTCCACCATTAAGCGGTTAATGATTAGTTATTAGGAGATGGTCAGTAGAGTTCCACCTGATGTCCATCACAAGTGTTTGAAGCTAATGCAGATGCTGGTGTGATAGGCCTACTGTTGTGGGCGCGACATAGCAGAACTGAGAAATGCCGGGTGTTTTCCCACAGGTTTTTAATTCATGTGGGTCTCCAAAGCTTTGACACCCATTGCTCCAAGTTTTAACCTTTTATGCACAATATACACCAAACCTTGAACACTTTGCCACCAACTGGTCTTAACAACAGTGCATTTCAATTGCATTTTTAGAACCTTTGAAACACACATTTAACACATTTTAATGATAATTAAGACCTTCTTTTTATATTATAGATTTAAATACTTTTTAAGGATCCGTGGACACACCGTTAATTTGAATGACTGCTGGCTCCAGACATTTATTCTGCTCTGATGTTCCTAAAATACTTCAGGAAAAAAAAAAAAAAAAGAAGGCTGGAGTCCTTTTTGCGTTTTACCTCAAATTGCCTCATCTCTCTGTCAAGACGCTAAAGGGGACTCCATTAGTTTGGTCCGGGTCGAGGCGCTCCCCCCACAGGCACTCCATTTAGCTGCTCGCTCTGCCTTGTGAAGCCTGTCCACATCAAATTAGAATGGCCCCCGCACTCCCCATCATGGTTTGGAGAAACGCCATCCAGACTGATGTGGTGAGTCCCGCCCTGTCAGCTGGACAGGCCGATTGGGTACATAAGGCTGATGGGTAATCTTAATGTCTTCAATTATCCAAATTAGTTCTGTCATAAACAATTTGATAAGTGCTTAACCAACACAAACACACACACACACACACACACACACACACACACAGACGTTAAAGCAGTGTGTGTTAATGAAAGGAATAATAGCTTCATCAGTGAGGGAGTTTCAGGGTGCTTTTTGTTGTGGTGCATCTCAGCTAGACCTCAGTCTGCTTAACCTGAGCTCCTGAAATTGTACCATCTCCTTTCATTAGAAGATCTCAGGTTGAGCATATGAAAGGCTTTGAAAAAGCTCATTTAAAGGGACAAGCAGCAGATTGCCCGCAGCAGGTGCTGCGATGAGATAAAACAATGCCTGGCGACATTTATTCATCTGTCTGAACTGAAATAGATGCAGACTTACCATACCAACACTTCCATACAAAAAATGTCAAAAAAAAAACAAGTATTCAGAGCACCAGCCCTGCTGTGGTTGTTTGGTTTGGCGTCTCCCTTCTTATCAAAACCTCAAGTCAGTACCTCCATTATTACACGCTTCAGTTCTGGTTAATAGTTCACATCTCTTAATTACATATGACAAAAGTTATGTTCCCAACCCTAGCGTGTCTTGCTTACGAAGATTATATTAAGGACATAGACAAAGCTGTTCTAAAAATGTAGGGAGCAGCATTAGGCTGCCTTCTAAGATACATTATTTTGGCAAAACTAACGTAGTGTCACAACTTGGTTATGTTTTAAATAAATACTTATGAGTATTACCTCACATCATTAGCTTGACAATGTGTTAGTGTGTCTCTGCTGAAGTGTACGGTGTGCCTCGGGTGAGGAACGCCTTTTGTGCAGCTCATGTCTGTGTGCAGAACTTCCATTTCAGTTTCCATGTCCAGTGAGCATCAGGGGCCATTACTGTGGCAGACCTCTGTCTCTGCTCCCCACAATCCCAATAACACCAACTGATACGTCAAAGAAGAGAAAGAGAGGAGAGATGATGTCATTGGGAAATTGTAATAGGAAATTGCTCCTGGCAACTATTTGTTTAGTACCCAAATCCTGTTTTTTGTGCCAACACAGCAAGCCCCTTTGGGAAATAGGGCAGCTCTCCCTAATGAGTAATCTATTTCAAAGCAGTCTTGTCTGGGCATGACAGTTTACTGAGAGGCTTGAAGAACTGGTAATTACTAGTGTTACAGGGCGATTAATGCATATTACACTGCGGCACTCATGGTGGCAACTGTCAGCTCTCCAATAAAAATAAGCACTCTTCAGCTCCGGCGTGACATTAATTGGGCCTTTAATGACTATGCACAGGAACCGGGCCAAATAAGAACAAAACAGACGACTGAGGCTGACTCCAGGAATGGGCTGGAAATTGTACTAAAAATGAGATTAATTGCTGTTGGGAGGAGGTAGAGAAGAGGGAAAGAATAAAAACGATATAAAATTACAGGGTTCCTGAAGCAGCGGCTTTTCAACACAATGCCGTTTCTTAATTGTCTTACATATTATTTACATACAGAAAGGCCGGTGACAGGTTCAATGTTGTTAAGCACAACGATACAGCTGCTCATGGGAAATTTTCTTTACAAAAGTGAGGGATCCAGAGAAACCACTGCTTTGGGTTCACTCAAAAATCCAGAAGCTGTTGTTCTATTTGTTCATAGACTAAAAAAGCGAGTAGCGTTTGTGTGTAGATTAACAGATCCACTAGAGTGGATAAGCAGAAAATATATCTGTTGTCTAAAATGAAAAGATCTGGTTAACTAATAAGATATAAAGAGTCTTTCACACCTAAAAAAAAAAACTCCCTCTGAAAAGCTCTTAAAAACCCCAGAGAAACATCAAAACTGGCATCAAAACTGGCCGTTCATTAGGCAATCAGCCCTGATTTATGTGTTTATATGTGAAAATACTCTACCGGCGTATGAATCAAACCAGTCATTTGCAAGCGCTTCTGCTATATATTGAATATGGATTGTGATCTAGTGCTGTCACACACACACTGTCATCACACGTGACAGAAGCACCCGTTTCAAAGCTGCTTCGTGCTGGGAAACAACCAACAAATATTTGAATTGCTAAACCACATTATCTTCCAAATGGATAAACCTTAAGACAACTTCCAAGTTAAAGACCTACATTTGCCAGCATATCAAAATATGTGTAATTATAGGACACGTTGAGTCTCTAAGACGCCTATTTGTGAAGAGAGAACCAAAGAAAAGCTTTAAGCAAACCTCATATTTATTTGAGATCCACTGTATGAAATTTCTTGTGACTACCTGACACACATGCTTATGAGTTTACGTGTAATTACTATAGTCAGACTAATGCAGAGGAAGCCTCAGCACCTCCTATGTCCTCGTGTTAAGCTTTCACAATCTTAATGATGTTTGTTTAACAGCATTTGGCAAAGTATTTTTAGTATGCATATTCCTAAGAAAGACTGTGACCTCACTTTATCATGGCCCAATAGCCATGATAAAGAAGACAAATATAACGGGACATTTATTCCATAGTAAGAGTTTAATAGAAATGTAACCACAACAGTTCCCATGACCCGCAGTGCCCTCTAAACCAACCCCTTCCCACCTGCTTGCCAGCCAATTATTGTAGACATGCCCATGTGTAGACATACTGGAGAAAGATATGGCCAGATATGAAATGCCTAGGTGATGGATAACTTTAAAGCGCAATGACCTGTATCAAAGCTCTTTGCTCGAAATCAATTAAGGTGATAATAATGCTAAGTCGATAGTGTGTACCTTAGTATGTTCAATCAGCAACTATTATCTGTATGGCAAGGAAGTGGCAGTAATAACTAAAAGACAAGCTATGACAAAACCATTGTAGCCACACTGTCTAACTAAATTTACAATACATAATTTCTCATTCCTGTGTGTTGTTAAAACATTATGAGCAGACAAGGGCTGGAGGGCAGAGCTCTTTAGAAGAGGAAAGCACATCTCTCTGGACGGGAATCAGGGGCTTCTGCCTCCGTATTATGCCACAGGCAACTTTCATTTGCTGTGATGCATATAAGGAAGGGTTGGAGGTTGAAGGAAAAAGTAATAAAGGAAAAAAGAATACAAGCTTTGGGAAGATTACAGCATTTAACAAGTTCAGACCTCACAACAGTTTTTAATGCATCCCTTGCTTCCTCCTTAGGACAGGGTCATGGGTACATTTCCAAACAGGGCCATCAAATACATGACATTAATCTCTGCGATTTGGTGACTTTTCTGTCCAAGTTTTGAGTAAAGTATGTTTTCTTCCTTATTCAAACTGTCATTTGACAAGGCTGCAGCTATTTTCTTACATTCTTGTGTGTTTTTGCATTGCGTACACGAAGGAAAAGTGTCTTCTAGTTAATGTTTTAAGTATCTCAAACACCCACAAGCACAAGTATTGATAGGAAATTATATTTAGCATAGGAAAGTTAAAGTAACCTGGGATGACATTTCTTAAAAAATAGAAAAGATGACCTAGTTAGAAAGTTGTTTGGCTTTCCACTCTGCAAAAACACTCCAGGCGTTCACATATGCTGACATCACTGAACACAGTCAGAGTTATGTCAACTGATGAGAGCATGAGAAATGAGAATGTTGAGTTTTCATAAGCTAAAGCCCTCAGAGGAGAGCTTCACAACGTGTCTGAAAATGTTTTCTCCATGCCATTGAAAATCTTATATTTAAAGCTACTCTAATAATTCTAGGGTCACAACAAACTGAAAATCATCACTTACAGTGCCTTGCAAAAGTAATCATACCCCTTGAACTTTTCACATTTTGTCACCTTATAACCACAAACTTAAATGTATTTTATTGAGATTTATGTGATAGACCAACACAAAGTAGCACATAATTGTGAAGTGGAACAAAAATGATATACTGTTTTCAAAGTTTTAAGAAAATAAAAATTTGAAAAGTGTGGCGTGAATTTATATTCAGCCCCTGTACTCTGATACCCCTAAATAAAATCCAGTGCAATCAATTGCCTTCAGAAGTCACCTAATTAGTTAATAGGGTCACCTGTGTGACAATTTAGTCTCAGTATAAATGGAGGAACAAGTGGAAGAAGGTGCTCTGGTCAGATGAGACCAAAGTTAAAATGTTTGGCCTAAATGCAAAGCGATACGTGTGGCGGAAAAGTAACATTGCTCATCACCCTGAACACACCATCCCCACTGTGAAACATGGTGGTGGCAGCATCATGCTGTGGGGATGCTTTTCTTCAGCAGGGACAGGGAAGCTGGTCAGAGTTGATGGAAAGATGGATGGAGCTAAATACAGGGCAATCCTGGAAAGAAAACCTGTTGGAGGCTGCAAAAGACTTGACTGGGAAGGAGACTAACCTTCCAGCAAGACAATGACCCTAAGCATACAGCCAGAGCTACAATGGAATGGTTTGGATCAAAGAATATTCAAGTGTTAGAATGGCCCAGTCAAAGTCCAGACCTAAATCCCATTGAGCATCTGTGGCAAGACTTGAAAATTGCTGTTCACAGACACTCACCATCCAATCTGGCTGAGCTTGAGCTATTTTGCAAAGAAGAATGGGCAAACATTTCAGTCTCTAGATGTGCAAAGCTGGTAGAGACAAATCCCAAAAGACTTGCAGCTGTAATTGCAGTGAAAGGTGGCTCCACAAAGTATTGACGCAGGGGGGCTGAATACAAATGCACACATTTGTACAAATGCACACAAATGCATACAAATCAGATTTTTATTTGCTTAAAATTGTAAAAACTATGGATCATTTTCGTTCAACTTTACAATTATGTGCTACTTTGTGTTGGTCTATTACATAAAATGTCAATAAAAAACATTTAGGTTTGTGGTTGTAATGTGACAAAATGTGGAAGTTCAAGGGGTATGAATACTTTTGCAAGGCACTGAACATCATTTTATTTGTATTTAAAGACCCATGGATGTTTGATATTTGTTGATTGTTTTTTCTGTTTTTTTAATTCACCTTAATAGCAAAATATTTTCGTCAAAATCATCCTTAATCTCAATCTAATGTGACAAATGTGTTAAATGTGTCAGAAGCAAAAGAGGAAAAAAAATAGATGAAATGGAGGCTTAGTGGCAGTTAAATCCCACAGCTGATAGGACCTGAAGTGTGGGGATTACAAACGAAGCGCACTAAACAATGTGTCTAAATATGTATTGAAATCCCTAAAGCATGAAAGCACCTTGTCATGTGGTATTAGCATTCAGAGGTGCATCTGTCGTTGCACTTTGGTGTGTCAGTGTTAAATGTAATGTCAACGACCAAAAATCATAGTGTTTCTGGAGAGCTCTTTACGATTAAAGTGTCACAATAGCACTTAACAGTTCAGCTCAACAAAATAAGTTAGAAGTTAATAACCAAGTTATGATCAGGGCCAGATGGATTCTGCTGACCTTTTTGCTATTTCTGCGCTATTCAGCCCATTCTATTATACTCTTTTCCTTATGAAAGTCCCCAAAAAGTCCTTGAAATGCTAATTAAAGCTGGTCTGTGTAAAATGCATTAAATTGCAGATGACAGCAGATTTTATTCAGTTCATCCACTGAAACAAACAAGGAACATACAGATAAGCTTTGTCATTGATTGATACTATAGAGACTGTTACTGACTCATGTTGACTGTTACTGACTCTTGTTGAATAAACAAACAAAAGTTGAATAAACCAACAATGTACATGACCATATTTTTATATATTGTATATAAGTTGTAGATTACTTAGATTATTATTGTTTATATCAATATAATACAGAAAACCGAAAGACCTATACAACATATTTTAACATTATCATAAATTTAGCATGTATTATGATAAGGGGTTTTATTTTAGACATTTCACATTTCTGATTTCAGTTGTTAGTGTTTTAATTAGTGTTTATTGCTTTGGGTGATGCGAGAGGTCATAAATTAATTCTTGGACAAGCCCCCAGTAACATTATGACTCGAAGAGGCCAGGGTTTAACACTACAAACAGAGGGCTATGTGAGCAGCACAGATTAAAACAACAAAAGAAAGACACAAGAAAGGGGAACTATAGAGGGTAAATCTAAATGATGAATGATGAGAGGGGCAGTGTCAATCTATTAAATATGATGGACAAATAGACAACAGTACACAAACACACAACAGATAAGGGATACAAAATGTATAAATCCTAAATTATTTAATTGTCTGATGTTTTCAGGGATATCTGACAAATTAAAAATATATTTATCCAAGCTGGAATTTAAAAATCCTTTTTTTAAAATGACATATGAACAGGATGGTGTCAACATATAAACAATGTCACTCTTTACTCGTGTTTTTTATTAGAAATAAATTAATCGCTCTAAAATTTATTATATTATTGTCAATGACTGTGGATGGATAAGCCATACTGAAGCATTATTTGGCCATAAATCATCATGTGTCAACTCCTGGCAGAATTTTATCAGATCTGACTTTTTGGAGTCTCTATTAGAGGCACTAACATTACAGCTCAGATAAATGAAAACCAAAACCCTTTATGTTTAATAAATGTTTAACAAAAAAGGGAATGTTTACCCAGAAATATCTGATAGCACAGTAACAATAAGTCTGCTCAAATGACTTTAGGTTATTATTCACTAACAATCTTCTGAAATCTCATCAACAATTTAATTAATGAAATTGTCATGAACGCAACTCACCAGCTGTATTTGCGATGGAAACCGAGATGTAAGAGCTGCTTATAAATTGATGATCTTTTATGGCACATTTTGGAGCCACTATGTTATTGTGTGACCAGTAATTATTCTGTTAAATATCTGTGCTCCACAAAAGAATGAAAGTCATACAGGTTGTAAGATTTCCCTTCAATGCAATATTAGCTTGTATGTGTCCAAGGACTCCTGACAACAATCACAGTCTTCCTGTGCGGGGCATTACGAGGCACATTTAACCTCAGCCACTTCAACTAAAACATACACAAGGCTTATGTGCTTAATATTTACTATCAGGTGAATAATTCTTAATGCAACTTTTAGGCGAGTAGATGGATAACTCAATTATGTGCAGATCCATCACAGACTTGGCTGGAACAAGATGCCAGCAGCAAGATTGATGAGAAGGTGAAGCCAACGCCATCTTTAACATCAGATCCAGGCAGTAGACCAGAACAGTCTCTCCTGCTCCACAGCTTCTCACTTCCCTCAGTCTTTATAGGTAAAGCATTATTACCCATAACTCCACTGACAAGAGTTTATTATCAGCTCTGTGTTCAGGCCAGACTATTGTGTGGATAATAAATGTTACTGGCGCGAGTTCTAGAGAAAAAATTAGTTGTCGTTTTGCCTAACACACACATTGTCATTGCTAACCTTCTTTGTTTAATTTCCAACCAGGGCTGTCAATTTAACACGTAACCACAAAAAAAACATGTCCTCTGACCTCATTGTATTGAAATTTTCAGAGCAATTAAATCTGGACAGAATGAAACAGAACACAAACGCCACTGTGCTCATTGGAAACTGGGGGCAAATTGCCTCGAAACGACACAAACGACGAGGTACTGGCTGAAGCGTTGAGGGGTCATCCATGACTAGGAAATAGAACAGTGTAAAATTTCATGCATTACTACTACAATGTGGCCAATATTGTTGTGGCAATACAAGAACTCGAATGGCAGTGAATTATTCAGTACAGAAAGAAAAAGCAAAAACTGATCACTTTTTGGCATCTGTCACTGAATGTACAGTGCATTTTCTACACACACAGGGAGAAAAATAGAGTTCCTCCAGGCACAGAAATCACGCAACAGCTATCCTGCATAATAATCTGTTGGAGAAACTAAGTTATCTCGGCTTGCTGTGGAGATTAGGCCTCCAGTCATTGACGTCGCCTGATGCCAGCGGCCGAGAGAGTGGACATCAAAAGTGGTGCGCAAGAAAGCAAAAGCCCTGCAAGAACACGGGAGGCAAATATCGTCCTTAGCATTGTTCAAGGCATCAGCTATTGGCAATATGTCTGACTATCACCAATCCCCAATATTAGCATCTATCGGAACAACCCTAGTCTACAAATGGGCATTTTAGGATTTAGCAACGTACAATTACTATTATAATGAGTTTTCTGTGGAATAGATGTAGGTGCTTAATGAATTACAAACACATTGATGCATGAAAATGTTTAAACAGGTTTAACTATTTAAAACTAGGGCTTAATACTTTTTTAAATGTTATTTTATTTTAAGCAAAGGTTTTGTGTAATTATTTTGCAGACAAAGTTTGATTTAATTTTCATATATTTTGGTTTCTTTGTAAAGCTATAGTTATGAATATAGTTATCAGTTTCGTGAAGCATAAAGACTATAAAGAAACAACTGTTTACATTCATAATTTCAGTTAATTAATCACTTACTCATGTATAATCCCAGAGCAGCTCAGCACCTGTGAACTGAACCTCTGATCCACACACACACAGAGAGCTTAGAGACTATTTTACCATCATCTCACCTCACAGCCTGTTGAGGACCTCACACCAAAACTCTACTTCATGCTTCCAGATTACACCTTTCACCATAATCAGCTAGTTCAGCTAAGAGAATGCTACTGTCAGTGAAGTGGACATTGCAGGTCTTGTACATGATTGGAACCATGTAAAGAATTCAGACTCTTTCTGCTGGGTTTAACACTGCTCCATTGAAAGTGTTTGTGCTCCAACCTGTTGCAGTAACTCCAGAATTGCTCGTTTAGGTAAGTGTGATGACTGTGCTCATCTCCAAATGAAGCTTTGCTTTCAATCCAGTGAACAATGTGGTCTTCAACAGCTGCAGACAGAAGATTTAGAAGATGTGGTTTTTGTGAAAACTGCTTTAATGACATACTTTTGAATAAAAACCTAATTACATTTATATTTTAACCTGCATGGCATGATTGTCATGGTATTTAAAAAAACTCATGTGAAACAGGTATTTTGATATGACCCTATAATTTAAGTTTTAAATAGCTTTCAACTGTTTTTAATAAACAATATGTCAGGATCCTGGCTTTTGTCTAGTCTGGGATCGCCAGGAACCTGACTCTGTTACGTGTCAGAGCGCGGGGCTTGGACTCCGACTCATTCCGCATTGCTTTAGTTTCGATTTGGGTCGGAGTTTAAACTCACGCTCTGGGTGTGCGTTACGCGTGGAAGCACATGGCTATTGAATATTCATTAGCCATATGCTCTCCGGTCTTGCGTGATTACCCCGCCTCCTTGTTATCTCGTTTCAGTTAATGTTGCGCACCTGTTGCTTTCATTTATCCTGTGTATTTAATGCCCTCGTGTTTGCTGTCTTGTGCCGATTCGTGTTGTCTTTATGCGTATTGTTTCCATGCGTATTGTTTCCACGCTTGTTGCTGTTCGCTTTGATTACGGACCTCGTCTGGTTAATGTGTGTTTGTTTGAGTCTGCGTCTTGTTGCTTGTTTCGTTGTTCAGGAGTTTGCCGCTGTCTGTCGAGTCCTCGT
>JAZGTJ010006462.1:0-24524 GCA_036877575.1 Botia almorhae | reverse complement strand
TGTATATATATGTGTGTGTGTGTGTGTATATATATAAAATACATAAACAAATAAAACATTTAATTTATTTATAAAACATTGTTTATTTTTTTTTACATTTCATAAAACAGTAACTAAGTCATACTCAATTAAAGGCAAAAAGAAAAGGGGCAAACAGGGCTCTGTTACGTGAAACGAAGAGTTTTATATGGTAAGCAGTATTTTAATGCTATATTTGACATAAATGTTAATTAGAGCCAAGATGAAGTGAGGGTCAGGGTTATTCTGACGCTGCTAATCCTGCTGGTCTCACAGTGCTTGATTAGGTCTGTCCCACAGGGAGAGGAGATTTTCCTGTGTACTCACATCGGCTCCTCAATAGAATTACATGCGGCTCGGCCCTCAGTCACGCTGTTCCACTCACAATGTAGTGTGAAGGCTCCAAACATGTCTGCTTCAATCCCTTTTAGACAAAGCACAGCATACCTTTATACGTACACGTGTATGTGCATGCATGCGTGTTTGTTTTGCGTGCACTGGTGGGCGGTAAGACTGTTCAGGGATTTGTCAGATTAACAAAGATGTCTTCAGGTTCAATTGAGCACTAGAGAGCTTGCTTTTAGCACACATACGTACATATAGAAACAGTTTATGCTTCAATACACTTCACACAGCTCATAGCTTCAGGTGGCTGTGTATTTATTGTGTAGCATTACTCATTTTCTAGCCATATTGATGTTGTTCTTATCGTTTTTATTGTACTTATTTTAAAAGCTGCGATTCGTAACTTTTTCCGGGTTAAAAAATTGTTCTGGCTTCCTTACCTCACCTCAATTTCCAACTGTAAATTTGGAATAATGATTTATTATTAAAGTGGTCAGGTCTGATTTTCTGGACAAATGTCAGTTTGGCTTCATTTGGCTTCAGCATACATTTAAATGTATGAATCTTTTATCCAAAGCAATGTACAATGTAAGGAAAACAATAAAGCGATATATCATATGGTGGAACCAATGATATATACAATACAATAACGTGAAAAGTGCAGTACAAAGTCACAAAGTTATGGATCGCAGTTTTAATTATTACTCATTTTCAAGCGATGATGTACTGATATTCAGTACAGAAGCATGATTTTGAGTGTGATGTTGCTTTTATAGAACAGTTCTTAAGGAATAAGTTAATATGGACATGTCCAGTTAGTTTAAATTTCTGTACCACCAGCAGAAATAATTTCAATAGCAGCCAAAGCTGAATCAAGTGTTACATGTTGCCAAGCAACACGCAGACTGACAGCCTGTCTGGAGCACCGTGTAATAAGCTTGGTGTCGGGGTCCTGCTTATCCTGTCAGCCTTTATTTTGCAATAATGACTGTAAATTATGCCTTACATATAGTGAATGAATTCAGGTAAATTGAGCCAATTTTTGACCCTGCAAAATTGCTGTAAAAATACAGTCTAGTTACATGAAATCACCCTACGTACAGTCTATGCTTTGTCTCGTAATATTAATGCTGTGTGTGGGACATTTTAACACACCCAATCAAAAGCTCCCAAAAACCAAGGGTAAGGTTGAGTGCCTTAAAAACGTTATGGCCATTTCTAGGCGTGTAAAGCACTAAGCACTTTCTAAAACAGGAAAATTGACTCTCAAATCATATTTCTCATCTGTTTCTTCGTCTTTATCCTTCGCGGGAAGAAGAGAAAGATTCGCATTATGTTCCTTCATAATTCTTTCCCACTGTGAGTTGATTTTGGTTGCTGATATGTCACTACAGGCTTACCGGAGCAGCTGGCCAGCCTGTGTGTGAGTACGATCTGGTTTACTGAGCTCCTCTGCAGCTGTCAGTGTGACGAGAGAAGCCCCGCTGTCCACAATCACACCCGATCAGCTCAGGACGCGCAGACACGTCCCATCCTGCACCGCACAGGTACCGGGCTGCATCGCTGCGAATGTGCCCCGACAGGTGCATGCTTCTCCGTTGCAACAAATACGCTTGCTTTGTGAGAGAAGTTCAACAATGTGCCCAGACGACAGAAGTTAGACAGCTGTAGGCTGTCTTAACAGCATTGCTGAAAATAAAAGCAAGTATTACTGTTCTTACACTTTTCACTGCGGAAAATGCGGAGCTTCATAGATTGTTAGATTTCTATGGATGAACAATGCGCTGTGAAAGAACAGCGCGTTAGCTGCGAGAGATTCTCACAGCCGTAGTCGCACCTGTGTGTGTTTGCAAGTTCGTTGGGCTCTGTTCCTAAAGGAGGTTGACAGCTGTGCGTATGAGTCAAGCGCTGCATTTAATTCTGCGTGTGTACCGACAGGAAAGCCTGCATAGATGACCTTGCCTCCATATATTCAGGAACAGATGCACAGCAGAAGGCTTGTTGGTTCCAGGTCCAATATATCTGTGGCAATGTATTGCAATATAGAAGCCATATAGAGGTTTAATCTGTCAGACAGCTTTTCAGAAAAGTTTGATAAATTTTGATAAACCTATAAAATTTGATAGGTTAAGAGGGGCGCGTGCGTGTGTGCGTGTAGAGATGGACCTTGTGTACAGACACATACATATAATATAACAATATGCAGTTCATATTGTTTGACTACATGAAGACGATATGAAATCAGATTTGACTCCGTCTTTACTTTGTGTTGTTGTGCATGATTCATTGCACGTAATGTTATAACTCTAAATTAATTTCTTCTTAGTACTCCAGTAAGCCAGTTTTTCACAATCCACTCAAATCCTGAAGGGTACAATTATCGGAATGCATCGCATTGCTGAAGTTAAATCCACTGCGCATGCTGCTTCATGCTGTATTTATGTGTAACTACACTGAGCTCCATTTCAAGGTCCATCTGTACAAGTGAAAAGCAGGAGCTATTAACAAGAAAAGTTAAAGATGCCCATTGACTCTAAAATGAATGAGAAACTATCCTGCGTAGCAGGACCGGTTGATTGTAAGGTGCCTGGCATAAAAAATGAATCGTTATTCAGATCAGTTCATGAGGTCATTTTTCCCTGTGCTAGTGTATTTTTAACATACAAAGGTCTGAATCGGCTTTCAGTGGTTTTCAGAGTTGCTTGGCGAGGTTAGAGTCTCTGACAGTTTGTCTTACCAATGATGTGTAATTACAGTCCATTTACATGAAGAAACTCATAGACCAATGTCAGTGCCACTGTAGATGCGTATGTGTTGGATTACAGTATCGCTCAAGGTCTCCTGTAGAAAGTCACCCGGTTAGTTTAAGCTTTAGTTTCCGTGTTTAAATAAAACATGCTTCTGTGTCTTCCAGTTACACAGGCTGTTCGATTCAAAGAGAGGCTTAGCAAAGCACAATATTGTACAGTTGATTTAAGAATAAATCTGAATTAATAGACTTAATGCAGTACAAAATTAAACAGGGCTGTCAGTAGTTAAAAGCTTCTGTATAGATTTTGGGGCTCATTAAACACTAATGCGGTTTAGAGATCCTTCACACTCGCACTGCTTTAAAACTGAGATTGTCTCGGGTTCGAACGTGACGCGTGTTGTAGACACCCAGCTAACACGGAAGGTTCTCAGAATGTTGGCTAACATTTTCGAAAAAGTTCAATTAAAGTCATAAGAACATTTTTGCAGTAATGTTAGTAGAATGTTTGTAGTGTTCTACTATATAAATATCAAAAACATTATTATTAAGTTGTTAGTGGAATGTGTTGTATTAAAGTTGTAACCAAGCAGTAAAATAACGTTACAAAATATAACTAATAATGTTGCATGATGTAATGTTTTGTATGTTTCTAGAAATTCTAGAAACGTTTTTATTACGTAATGGAAACTTTAGGGAAACGTTCTTACACTCTAAAATTGTAAGCTGGGTGTTAATTAATTAGCATGCGTGTGGTGCTTTATAATGTTAAGATACATCATGACACAGTTCAGTGTGTTGAGTTGTGTACATTAATCTCCGTCAATCAAGTGGGATTTAGTCTTGTATTGACATTTACTTCACACTGAAAACTCCGGCCACTGCAGGATCTCCTCAGCCAGTCAAAGATCACCATCTGAAAGGCCACCTAATTATAAACGTCATCGCACTGACATGCAGAAGTTAATGAATTCACACCTTAAAGTTCTTTGTTGATGTATGATGTTATAAAGAACAGTGTGTGTGTTATTTAACCAGTGTTCTCTATGTAGATTTAACATTTTTTAAAGAGCTAACTGTGACTCGTCTATAATGGGATCAAAAGAATATCTTCTGTGATGGAGCGTTTCATCAATCACCTGTCCAAAACACAGCCAGTTGAAGGAGGAAATAAAGGCAATTGACAAGCTCACTATATTAAAATGACTGGTTGCTGTTTCACCAACAAACACAAAATATCTATTTACCCTCGTAGGCATAATCTTGTTACATCTTTTCATATGCATCCATTATCTTGGCTGTATTGATCTCAAATTACCAGCAAATTAGTAGAACGGCTATGAATGTGGGCTGGTGGTTAATCTTTCATTAAGCTTTTGATAAATGACCAATGGTAATCAATGTCCATAGAAAATGAACATTCGTCTGGCTGATGTTTTTAGGCAGGGAAGCAGCGATGAACTGAAGGGAAATGGGAGAAAATAAAGAGAGAGAGGGAGGGAGAGAGAGACTGCATTGACACAGTAGCAGAATACAGTTGTCAGTTCTATTTTAAAGTGCTAAACACAGATAATACACAGTTCAGTTCAGTTATAAATGAACATGAAAGCTGAATTCTGAAATCTGAAACTGACTTCTTTTAAAAATCTAGTTAACTTGTGGTTACCATGGAACCTATAACTATAGAAACCATGTTTTTTGATGTAAACTGTAATAAAACGGTGGTTAATTTCGGGATAGTCTGTATTATAGCCTTGTATCTGTTGCTCCTACTTTCCTGTTTTTCAGCTGCTACTTAAATATGGCATTCATTTGTGTTTTGTTATTATGCGTTTTTGAGTGTGGCTTTCTAACAATCTCCAGCCTAATGTGCAATAGAACATAAAAGACCAGGGGATTAAAAACATCTATATACCCCAAAGCCTTCTATTAAAATCAAATCCTACAAATGTGACTGTTTATTCATTTCCACAGACAATCCGCAATTTAATTTCCAAACAGGGGCGTCAGTGAACAGCACGGTGCTCGAATACACGGCGTCCGTTTTATTCCAGCGGAGTGCGCTTTCACTTATTGTATTGCTTTTTCTTCAATTGGATCAGAAGATTATGTGTCTGGATGAATATTCTTTGTTTCCGTACGTTAGCGTGTATCAGCCTCTCGCGGGCACTGGAAGCCGTAGCCACATGGAGCCAGTGTGGTATTAAAAAGCACGCGATTAAACATCGTAATGCCATCGGCTCACGCAGGGCACTGTGTTTTGAGCTAGAATGTTTCACGGTGAGCTCTGTGTGGCAGATTCTCCGGTCTGCTCTTACGCCCGGCTATACCTCACTCACTGTGCACGCAGCATGCGGGAGGTGAGAAACGCTAGCTAGCGTGCATCAGCGGTTACGCGTTTGGCATGGCTGCGTGTGTGGTGAATAATGCACCCGACGTCAAATGCACTGAAGCTTTCCAACAAACAACCTGCTGATCCCAGAGGAAAGTTCTGAACTTCTGAGGTTTGATGATCTCAGTTTTGTATCAACTCTCCGACAATTGCTTTGGAGAAAATTAAAAACGAATGAGACAACGGTTAAAATACATTCAAGTGTATGCAGGTATGGAGTAAATTTCTTAAAAACATTAATAATATTTACTTTTGTAGACTTGTAGGCAAATCTGAGCTCAATTTGAGACGATGTTGACTGTTCTGGAACATGTTCTGGAGACATTTGTGAGTTTTCTGGGTCTTTTTCTCAGGAGAAATAGATGAGACATGAGAGAGTTAAGCAAACGTTTTCATTTGCTCCCTATTTACTCTCATTGCTGTGTAGGAGAACTAATTGAGTTCTTAATGAGACCTCATCTGTGATTTTTCTTTCCTGTGGGATTTCATGTTGTAGCAAGGCAATGCCGTATGGGTCTTCAGTCAGAACTATTCCATTTCTCAATAGTATTGAAACCAGGCAAATAAAACCTCGTTTAACCGCGCATAGAGGTGGTTTTGTTAAGCCAGTCTCATTTTGCCGTTTTTCCTAATTTCTCTGCATATAAATGACTCCGTGCCTCCCGAAGGGTTAAGGATCCAATCTTCCGACTGCTGAAATCTCATCAGGTCTAGGTCTGCGTGTGGTTTGTTCTGTTCGTGGAGAAACGTACGCTCCGCCGGATGAGTTATTAGATGGTGGTGAGCTGATTCCCAGAATATGCTTTAAATGAAGTCTTCTGAATGAACTGCTTTCCATATCTCGGTGAAATCTTCTAATAAGGAGAACCTTTAAAGGTGAGAAACGTGCCAATCAAACTCTACCCCAACTAGACAAATCCTCATTACCCTTCTAAGAGGTACAGCTCTGATTAATTTGTACCAGGCCTGCACTATTTCAAAGCAAAACCTTCCCTAGCTGTCTGTCAACCACTTTGAGTTGTATATATGCTGTTAAAGGGAAGAGTTTAGAGAAATTTAACATTTACTCACCCTCACTCACCATTCATTCCAAATCTGTATGACTTTTTTAGCTTCTGAGGAGCACAAAAGAAGATTATGTGACCCGAGCTGGTAAAGTGAGTCACCATGAGCAAATGTTCAGAAATGAGTTCTTGTTTTTCTCATTCTCCTTTACAAAACCTTAAAATGATGCATGGTTTGTTGGAATCAGACAAAAAAATGAATGAGCTAAGCGGCAATTTTTCATTGACATTTTTCATGTTTTGCGTGTAGCTCGTAATTAGCCTGTGCATAACTTAATTTTCCAGCACGTGTCACAAATTTTGAAGTACTCAGGTAATCGAACAACAGTGGCACCTATTGACTTCCATTGTGTGGACACAAAACCACTTAGACATTTCTTAAAATATCTTCATTTGTGTTCCACAGAAGAAAAAGACAGGTTTGGAATGGAGAAAAAAAACGATCTCTTTCATTTTTGGTGAACTGTCCCTTTAAGAAATCCGTCATACAGTATATAATCTTGGGAGCATCTGTCTGATTGGATTAATCTTTAAATAGGCAACATTCAACAGTCAGTCCATGTGATCTACATCATGCAAACATGTCACTGCATAGATTCTGATGCTTCTCTTGTATTCATGTGTATATAGGCACTCTGACTGAGTGTCCATTAGTTACGCTGTATGAAAACATGTCTGCAGAAAGGGCAACCGCGTCATGCATTGACCGAGCGGCTAATCAATGTATGAATCATGTATACACAGATCCAACATAAGATCAACATGCCGTGTATACCCGTGCCTGTGTGTGTTTGTGTATCTGAAGGGTTTGAGTCTGGACCTTCTGCTGTATGAATATGTAGGGCCTTTCGTGAAGGTCAGCCTCCCTCTGGGGTGTTACTGCTGGTTACTGATGCCTTCCCCTGCATTAACAAGGCAGTTAAATGTGTGTCCTTGTTGTTATAACAGCACAGAAGCCGGTCCTTCAGGTATGAGACAGCTGACAGCAGGCACTGAGCATTTTAACTGTATCATTATGGACCATGAATAAGAAACGTCATCTCGGTATATCTCAGCGCTTGTTATTCTCTCAAAATGCACAGTGATTTCCTCAGATGCTGTTAGCTGTCTTGAGGTGCGCGTTGTCTTCCGAGCAGAGGAGTGAAAACGGAGTTGTTTTATAAGGAAAACTGAGGCTGTGTTGGTGGATATGAGAGGACAGGTGCTCGGCTTCTCCGCTCGCGAGTGTGTGGAATTTTCCGAGTTGGGGAGAAAGAGGCGGATCTGACATGCAGCCTCATTACAGGGAAGGTTGGCAGTGGCGCGAGTGGTGTCATCAATTATGAAAAAGGTGTGTGGTGTGTAAGTGTGGTGCTTATGAATAAAGCAGTGTGTGTGTGTGTGTGTGTTTGTTTATCCCACAGGATTAGATGTACTGACTGAGGTCAGGTTTTCTCTTGGGCTTTGGGTCACCAGAGTATAAACATCAGAAGAAAACACAGCCAGACATTTGGGACACAGAGTGTGTGTGTATGTGAGTCAGCATGTGTGTTGAGGGGTGATCTCTTCAGGGCACACTAAACTCACTTAAAATGTGTGTGTGTGTGTGTGTGTGTTGATCTACTCGAGACACACTAAACTCACTTAAAATGTGTGTGTGTGTGTGTGTGTGTGTGTTGGGGGGTGATCTCCTCAAGACACACTAAACTCCTTTAAAATGTGTGTGTGTGTGTGTGTGTGTGTGTACTTGTGTGCACTCTGGGGCAAATCTAACGAAGCAGACGCTAAATGCACTGAGACAGCACCGTGTTTAAATTAATTGTCATTCTTTTTAGCACAAACAGTCCTCATTTGTATGTAAATTAGGCTGACTGTAGATTGTGCCTTATTCTCAAAACTCTATTTTTGGTGTTTGATGCTCATGGAAACAGGCGGCGAATGAAATTTCATTGAAAAGAGATGTTTTGGTATATTGTCTATTGGTCAGAGCAGCAGTAATTCCTCAGATGATGAAGAGTTGTAACTGGACATATATTCAGGCAGGGTGTGCATTCCAGCCCCCTTTCAGCATTTTAAAGAGTCGGTTCAGGACACCAGGAATCGATCACAGTAGTGAAGTGATGCTGTATAGACCCTATAAAATATACCGGTTTACTTGTCTGCCCAAATTGCATTCAAAAGATGTGTGTCTGTTTGCTCACAGCATGGTCAAACACTCATTCAGACTATTCTAAGTCTAAGAGCAAGCTGTAAATGTTTGTTTGTTTATTAGATATTCTGACAAATCCAATAATGCTTTGAGCTATTAATAGAGTTGTACGCCCAAGGCCACTCAAAACTTGTGACCATATTTAAACTCATTCCACAGATTTCCACAGAAATCCACAATCTCCGTGTGAGCTTCTATGACCTTCCGTGACCTTCCTCTTCCGTTGGGCTCACGAAACTCCTTGGTGGATCTCGGTCTCTTTCCTTTTTTCTGTGAGTGTCATGTTGAGTTCACGGCTCATACATTTATACAGCTCCTGACCTTTCTTGTTCTGGGTGCCCCATTTACTATTGTTATCCCTCACACGAGTGTCCCTCACACTCGTGAAGAGCGCAGCCGTGCCCCTCGTGCCTACGACAGACCCTCGATCTAACGCTTGGGCGAGAAGAAGTCCCTCAGGCAGGGGCGCTATTCCCCGCTGCAGGTATAATGAGCTTCAATCTGTCTGTATAAGCCTCAGTGAGAGGGGGTATGTGCTTCGGGCCCTGAGAGATGGGCCATGTGATGTGGGCTTTGCTAAGGGCTGCACCATCCTGGAGCTTCTGTAATTGTCTGATGTCGAGGGGTGAGGGCTGCTGAAGGGAGCGGTCTAATTGTTTCACTGTTTAACTGACTGACTTCATCAATATCTATTAGGACTGTGGATTGCAGGTGCAGTGCTGTTTAATTCACTTCTGCTTGGGGTTTTATCAGGCCTGGTGTTATAACATTATCATTCAGCGGAGAGCGTCTCGTTTTTATTCAGCCGCTGCTAACACGTCCCCAGCGTCTTCACTCTTCCCCTCTCCGTCTTCTGATGAGCCTCTTTTTAGTCTTTTTATCGTCTCCGTGTGTCCGCAGTGAGCGCGCGGAGCTCCCGGGTTAGGCCGGGATATATGACATCCTCAACTGTAGCTGATGTCAGTAGATGTAATCGCACACGTCTGTTGGTCTGTACCTACAAGCCTGGATGTACTTAATAGTACACTTAAAAGTAAAGGTAGTTTGAACTGAAGAGTGTTTACCAGCATGATGCTGTGGGAAAACATTTTGTATAAGAGTAAAAAAAAAAAATTTTATTCAGTTATTTTGAATAAGATGTTTTATATTTAAGTTTTCAATTTTAGTTACATTTTTAGCAATTGTTATGTTTTTGTAATTTTATTATTTGGTATTGCTATATGCATTTATTTTATTTCAGTTTTGGTTTAGGTTTTGTTTATTTTTAGTTAACAATTTTAGTGCTGGAGTTGCTAAGGCAACATTTCTAATTTTCAAACTAGGTTTAACTTTTATTTCATTTCAGTAACCAGAAATGTTGTAATAGTTTTAGTGAACTATAATTACCTTGTTATGTACTGGTGCTTTAAAGTCTGCACGAAACAAGATTTGCATCATTTTTTACACGTCATGTGACATATTGTGACATACTTTTCAGGTTGTGCAGTTGACCGATGAGAGCGTTTCAGTGCAATGCATGAATTATAACATAGTAGCAAACAGACAAAAGGTAAAACCTAGTTATATTGTGTTATATCCAGTTTAATATATTTAATATATATATTTATATATATAGTTATATTGTTGCACTTTGTACCTTGTGTGGTGCTTTGGGGACTGAACTGGAGACAGAGCTGAACTTGGGTTGTCATAGCAATCAGTAAGTTCCAGTACTTTCATGTTATTTCACTCCTTGTTTAAATTGCCATTTTAGGAGTTTGATCTTAATGGTGTTCTTTCTCAGACAGACGGCAGACTCAGGAGCTTTATTAATTTACCTGCTGTGGGTATGGAGAGGGCTTGCAGACGGACAGATATTTTAATACCATCCACCGGAGTGTGTGTTAAAAGTTAAAATCACGTCCTCACACACACTCACACTGTGACCTATTAGCCTTCCTATTATGTCCTCCTTTCTTTCTGTCTTTCTTTCGCTCTTTGTCTGTCTGTCTGTCTTTATTTCCCTTCTGCCCTTTCTTCCTTTTCATTTCTCAAACTGTAATTATATACACATAATTATGTTATCTATATCATTTTATATATCTGAGACTAATTTTAACACTTTGTCATGACCTTATTTGGTTTTGATCGCTATCAGAAAATGGACGAAAAAATACTCCTTGTCTCTTTTGATAGTACTGCGAGAGCTGAAACAGAGTCAATAGTTGTTCTTTGATTTCCTGCTGCACTTTCTTTTCGTCTGTCTCTTTGTAACTGTCTGTCTTTGATGGCCTGCAGTCTTTCCTCCTGTGTCTGTGTTCTCTCCCGTCCCGTCATCTGTTTTGGACCACACCCCCACTGCTTTTCCTGAGATGACATACCCCTGCAGCTTTCCCTGAAGTTTCGAGGGAAAGGATAAATTGGTAGTGTTTATGGAGAAAGTTTTTGCTTTTTCTTCTTGAGTTTTCTCGCGACTGCTCTCTGCTCGGTTTGCTTTTGACTGTATGGAGAGGAGACATTGCAGCTGAAGCTCTGAGGCTATTTTCTCGCTGCAGCCTGAGGTATGAGGGAGAGACGATGAGTACCGTGCATGCCAAAGACAGTATGTGTCTTAAGTGTGACTCACTAAAGTGCCTTCATTCTCTGCAGGAAGATTCACCAGTCAACACCATCAAGCACACTGGGGCAGGAAATGGACTGCAGACTGTAATATATAAGTGTACCTTCTTGAGCGGGCTGCTGGCACTGATGGAGAATATATGCTGCCGTTAGACAGCCATTGGCAGATGAGCTTTACTTGCAGGCCACCAGAATTTAACAAATATTTGAAGCTACGAATGTAATATTTGAAATGAACTTTTTTAGCGAATAAACATAACCAATCAAAAAGATCTTGTGAATATGAATACCAAGGTGAATCGGCGGCTTCAGAATGAGTCTAGTGGAGCTTTAGGACCAAAGTAAAGTTATCTGAAGAATTATGTTAACTGTAAATGGAAATTATTTTGGATTTGCCAGCTCCTGTAAAACTCCAATGCATGTATATACAGACGTGGCATTCAATTCAATAAGAATGCAAGAACTGAATAGTTTTCAGCTTGTTTTAGATGTCTAGCCCACATACAAATAGTTTTAATAAAAATTAGATGTCAGATTTGGGATGAATCGGGTGGTGTAACCTTAGGTTGATGCTATTGACAGCGACTCTTGCGCCGCACATTCTAAAAATGAGCCATTGCAAAATGTACACCCCCCAGTAACTCAGAGCTCCAGTGGAGCATGAATATCATTTTAGTGATTCGCCTAGTGAAGTTCAGCTCGCCGCTCAACAAACATTGGTGGCATGGCCTTTAACTGGGGGTTAAAATTCTGTATGCTAATTTATCCAAGGCCCCGAAAGTCACAACAGTGCAGCATTTAAAACTGGGAGTTGACTGACGTGCCCAAATGATGGGAATCTGTTTTTTTAATTAAACGGAGTCAAAAGACGGCTTAATGTGAGGTGTCCGGGGGTGAGGAGTGATATTGACAAGCTCTCCGTAAATGTCATACTTGCAGACGTGTTTTGATGTTCTATGAATTATAAATGTTTTTAGGTTAAATAGTTCTTCAGAGGCCAGAGAGAGAACGAGAGAGAGAACGAGAGAGAGAGAGAGAGAGAGAGAGAGAGAGACTGATATAAATAAAGACCTAGCAATACAGAAAAGGTGCATTAACATAAAGTAAACTGTGTCGATCTCTCCTCCGCTCTGTGGCTTGTCTTTTATTTACCGGCTGTGCCCCATGGCAGTGTTCGCTCTCCATCAACCCAATTAGAGGAAGCGTGGGTAGTCTGACCCCTGGTGCTGCCGGGTCATCAGAGAAGCAATGGAGAAGCGTTGCTTGGTGAAAGGAGTGGGCTTACTTGCATGTAGCAGCGAGCCAGCCTTGTTAGTATTGTAGACATTAAAGAGCCTACGCTAGGCAATCTCTAGCAGCGCGGCTTTCTCTGCCTTTGGGACGCGGCTTCATGAATGCTGATACACCAGGCAGCGTGGAGAGCAGCAGTGAGAGGTTTTGATCACTGTTTCTATAGGTAATGGACTGTCGGGTCCCGCGGCTGACGTGAGATCACAGACTGAATCACTCTGTTCTGTTGATGTCTGCCACTGTTCGCTCGTCTGGTGGGTTTATAAAACAGACGAAGGCTTGCGTGTGAGGCGAATATGCATTTAGTTATGAAAGATCTTGCAATGAAAACCTAGTATAATACTGTGGGTTCATTAAAATGTCCATCGTTATGAATTTTAAAGACATGAAATCAAAATCGCCTCCCTTACAGAAAAGACACATGTGTTTCACATGTGATTCCGGGTTACTGTGGGAATTTACATGGAATTTACACGTAAATGTTCCAAAACCACACAAATAATTCCAATGGGAAGCTGAGGGAATCACATGTAAAACACGATAATGTTTATCACGTGGGCTTATGCAAGACTTCTCGGTGCATATTCTAAAAGAAAAAAACTATATACATGTTTGTTTTGTCAAACACAGACAAAAATGTTTAAGATGTGGCCTAGTGGGTAGTGCACACGCTTCACCGTGGTGCCGAGTTAAAACCCAGTTTGGGTCATTTTCCAGTCTCACAATACCATTTTCCTGTTGTTTTATGTCAATTTTTTGCTGTCTTATCTCACTAAAGGCAAAAAGCCCATCAAAATAATCTCTAAATAAAAGTTCACCTAAAAAGAAAATTGTCATTTCACCCTCATGCTGTTCCAAACCCAAATGAATTTCTTTCTTCTGCGAAAAACAAAAGATATTTTGTCTGAGCTGTTTTTTTCCATACAGCAAGAAAAAGGGCATCAGAAAGTTTTTACTTGCTAAAAACCTTGACATGCATTCTAACTAACAATTTTAGCTTTAGCAAAATTGTGAAAAGGCTTCCCCAACGTTTGCATTAACAAAAATGTTAGCGATGCTATTTTGATTGACATATTTGACAAAATGTCCAGTTTCTTAGACTTTCTGATTGCTTGGTAAGAACATTTAAAACTTTCTTAATTCTAATGGTAAGTTCACAAAACTTCAGAAAAACATTTTGATATGATATGAAATGTAAAAAAAGTTCTACAAATGTTACTGCAAGAATATTTTAATAACTGAAAGAACTTTTAGAGAATGTTAGCCAAAATTCTGTGAAGTTTCCTTGTTAGCTTGCTTTTTACTTTAGTGTCCATGCATTAAAAAGTAAGTTTTTAGTGGAGCAGGGATGTGCTGTCTCAGGCTAAGACTAGATTCACTGCACCAGCCCTTTATATTAAAATAATGTTTAAAATATGCTGAGAAGCAGCCAAACTCGACACAGCACTCAAGAGTTGTTTATTGTTTCTATGGGAAGTACATTAAGTCAGCTGTCAGTTGTTGTGTTATAAGTACAAGCACACACGTCTTTTGTAAAGTGGCAAACAGACACCTTTCACTCACTAGGGTGAAACAATACCAGAATTTCATTATTTCTTGGTATTTTGTTATTACTTTGAAGAGTTTGCTAATGATTGGATATCTACTGCCCCTATAATCAAGTGTTTTTTCCTCAATATATTACAGATACGTCTAAACACCTTCATTACACAACCGACTTAATAATATTGAAACCGCCTGTCAGCCAGAAAGTGGGCGGGAAACCACATTCAGTTTTTAAATGAAATTTAAAAACGAGAAACCACATTGTTTCAAATTCAGTTTTTAAAAACTGAACCAAATTCAGTTTTTAAATTATCGTTATCATTCACTATGTTCTTAGTTTCGCTTTGTTACCATGCCGAGTCCCTGACACGTCTTCTTCAAACTCTTGAGCAGGATAAACCCATTTCATTCCTTGTGTGATTTCAGAGTCAATAACGCCACATCTGTACCGCATTAACATGAGGGCATACAACACATCTCGCAGCCACGAGGATGATCCACACCATAAACAGGAAGCTGTTAGACAGTCTGTTTGTCTATGCGCCCCGGGGCCCACGAGCCCAGTAAAAGACCACGTCTCATCAAACTAACATCACTTAGCCCTAAGTGTCTTACTTCTCATGGCAGCGGAGATCGTTCAGTCGAGTCCCTCTCCGTCTGTAGCCGAAGAGCCTTGGCTGTTTGTTTATTTCTAGTTGAGTGACGTGACGCCGCAGTACTCGCGGTCTGCTCTCCAGGCACGCTGTCACTCAGAGGGAAATCGAACCCGTGACCCAGAAAGCCCACAGACTCTAAGAGGAGTGTAACTAATGGATGCCCGCGGAGCTGCTCGCGCTGTCGCCGCAGGGCTGAGGAAGAGAGCGAGTATGAAGTGTGTTATAGGTGTTATGAGATGGTAAGAGGGGTCAGGAAGTATAGAGAGGTGGGTGGGGTGGGGGGAGGGGAGGGGTAGTGGCTGCGGGTGGCTGTACATTCCTCTGTCAGGGTTAAGCGGTTAGTGAAGGGGTTGCCATGACACTTTTTGCCATGCATATGGGATGCCCGTTACGTCTCTTTCCTCTGAATATTACTTCAGAAAAATGCATTGAAATAATACATTATTACAACATGTAATTTTTGTTTAAGAGACATAAATGTGCGTTGGCATGTAATAAAATGATTGAGTTATAATTAGGGAAAAAACAAAAGGGGAAAAATGTTTCCTACCTTTCTTTGTCTTTTCTTAGTAGATCATTTGTATCTTTGGATTTATTCACACCTCTGATATCAGATAAACAAACTGCGACATTAGATTATCGCACATCAAGTATATAGTGATTTAAACTTTGTTGTACAAGCCGATGGCTAGCTACTTGACATTGTGTTTGTCAAAGCCAAATTTAACTTGCATTGCAGCTTAGCTAGTGTTAATTGGCGTAATCTTCACAATTCTCTTGAATTAGTATAATCAAAACTTAGGCAGGGACATGTGCTTGTGTTGTCACGGTGATGGGAGGATATGCAGTACGACTGGGCCAGGATGATGTAAATGCATTATGTTTTTATGGTGTACCAGGAACAGAGTCTGTTCTGTTTTAATGGGTTGTGTGTGTGTGTGTATGCGTTTGTGTATTTTTAAGCATATGTTAATGCAGGCTCTTTGCTTTATAATGTGATTTTGCTTGTTTTATCTGTTCATGAAGATTAATGGCCCTCGCGTGCATGTGCCAGAGTGCCTTACTTTGTGAGGACTTGTGTGTGTGTGTGTGTGTGTGTGTGTGTGTATCTTTTGCCAGACTGAGTTATTTACTGTAACAGTTTGTAATCGGAGAACTCATTCCAGGAATGAAGCCACATGCAGGCTTCTGTATTAGTGCATTTCAAGGGCATCTCCATACAGGCCCTGCTGGGGTCTTTTTTTGGAAATGCCACTGTCGCGCACCCCAGAACTGAACCGTCTCTCCTAATGGATGGCGCCCCCTTTGGCTGCAAGGAAAAATGCATGCGTACATTTTTAATTATGTTTATTGCACATACACGTCTAAACGACATGCTGTTCCATTAAGTGAAGCTTTGTCCATGTGCCTCATTTTTATAGTGTGTAGTGTTTGTGTGCGTGTTAGAGAGAGAGAGAGAGAGAGAGAGAGATTGATGCACAACCACAGATTTCCCATGTTTTTTTCTTCTCCTAAGAGCCGGTTCGATCCAATCTGTCAACGTAGCCGTGTTTGTGGAGGCCTTTTGTTCCGTCGGGCATCATGTTGTTGCTTTCTGTTTCGACTCTGCTATTTCATTTAAGCTATTTATCATTCATCCAAAATCGCCAGGGACAAAGAAGAAAAGGATGGAGTGAATAAAAGGATGGGGGGAGAGAAAGCTTCCAGTGGAGGATAACAGGGTATAATAGGCCCCTGAAACAAAGCAGCTCATTGATTGTGTAATGAGCTTTTATCTGCTGGTATAATTGCCCGGCTTGTGTTAGCTCATGTTCACTCGCTCTCTGATGAGCATCTGCCCCGCCTCACGCCGGAGTGCCCTTAACTTTACTTAGAGTTCTTCCGAGTGTTACGGACCATTTTTCGAAACGGGTGTGTCTGATTGCGCGAGAGCATGTGTGCGTACTTGCGTTCGTCGGACGTCGATTAGTGGAACGTTCTTTCTCGGAGTATTGTGGCCGAAGACTCCGCCCATGTTATTTTTCATCGTACGTAAAAAAAATCACCTGTTAATCACTGTACAAAGCCCCACAAAAGATTTACCGTCACCAGAAATGAAAGAGATGAGACGCATTGCCGCCGGGTTTACAGAGTTTTATTTTTTATTGCGCTCGGTCCGAAAGGCCAACAAAAACTAAATTTAAAAAACCCATTTAGAAACAAACAAACAATCGTAAGACATTAGCATCCAGCATGATGCTCTTCAGTCCTCGGGCCCTTTATTTGCATGACAAAGGCTCCCTTCAATAATTTAACAGGCTGTATTTGATCAACACCGCAGAGCCCTGGTGTTCTTCTGCAGGGACAAGCTGGATATTTTCCCTTCATTATTCATGAGGAAAAAGAAAAGACGACGGACAGAGAGAAATGAACAGAGGAAGAGGGCAGGAGAATAGATTGGGAACAACAACAATGTGGCCGGGTTGGGTTTCATGTGTATTAAAAGTTTTCCTTTTTTGGCTTGATTAATATTTTAGAGGAGGTGAAACTAAGACGGGCCTCTCTTCTTTTGGGGGCCTGGTAGAGGGGACGCAGGCTGCACCGTTTCTGCGGTTTTTGACCCGTGACTGGGTTGTAAAGTCGTAAAGGTCATGACTTCAAATCCTTGTGCTGTATTTTCAGTGTTTTTCGGTGAGGACAGCATGTAAAGATGTGAGGGTTAATGTTAATGTAACCCGAGCTTAGCAGTGTTCTGTGGTCAACATTGAGCTGTCTCTGTGTGTGTGTGTGTGTGTGTGTGTGTGTGTGTACGACACTGCTGCTCTATATTAGCTACACACTGGCATTCTGCCTTCTCATGTGTATATCCACTCTAAGGTCAGGGCTTTGGACCTGGCTGTTATTGTAAGTCTTACCTTTACCTTAGCGCTGATTAAATTCTGCACTTTTGTGCTGGCTTTTGTGTGTACGGGCTAGGCCCAAAATAAACACACCTCGAGCACAAAATGCAAGTAAAGTGCTGTGGTGAGTTACTCTTAACAATTACAACACGGTTTGAATCGCAAAGAATGAACGAACCGTTCTTTTCCCGGAACTAATGAAGGGTGACCTGAGCAAATCAAAGAGCTTCTAACACCTACAATAAATACAACCTCTGTAACTGTTCAAAATGTAATTATTAAATCATTCAAAATGTACTATTAAAAGTACGTTTCAGGAACGTTCTCTCAAAATTGTCAGAAAACGTTTTTGCAATTTTGCATTTCTGGAATGTTTGTTTGAGTTATATATCATATTCAAAACGTTATTCTTAAGTTGTTAGTGGATCATTTAAAAAATGTTCCAGTATAACCAAGCATTAACGTTTACACAACATTTAACATTAAAAATAACATTTTTAGCAGTATTTGTTACTTAATGGAAACGTTAGAGAAACATTCTTACAACCTAAAACTGCCAGCTGGGCACTGTTTGGACTTTTTGGTGTGAATATGCAAGGAAAAGTAACCCCAAATGAATATATTTGTTCTCATACTCTGGCTAGTTTCTTGCTAATTAGAGCGTGCCGTACATATACATTGTATACTGTATACACTCAACAAACAGACCGAGAAGCACCAGTCACTGGAAAAATAATCATCAGCCTTCGACCCCAGACTCTCTACCTGCCTGCAGCCTGGCCTCAGGTGAGTGAGTAACCTACTAAACCAACTCTCCATCCCAACAACTGCACAAGTCAAGCTGAACCCGTACCATAAATAATGTGACTCATCGCCTTCATATAACGGGCTTTACTTGAGTATGGCAAGACAGTCAGTGCCATGGCCAGTGTCTGGGGAGGGTAGAGCTCTAGGAACACCTCTGTCATGTAAAAGCGATGAGTCAGACTGTTTGTCATACCCTTCAGACTAGACATAAATTACAGAGGCTGCATCACAAACTGCATGAGCAGCAGCCCTGTGCAGTATACGCGTTCGTAAACTCTCACACGTTTACGACCAGGAGACTTGTTAAAGTGTGCTACAGCTAGGTTGTATCTAGGAATTCTGGGCTGGGTACCGTTTATTAGTCCGACACCCAAACAAACATCCGGTCTTGGTGAGTCAGACTGTTGGGGCTTAGGGGTGTGAGTACAGAATGGAGCCTCAAAAACGTCCTAGGCTGTTTTCACACTGGGTTTGATTGCTTGGTCAGAATCTGGATTTGATTTAACACCTCTTTTCTCGTTGTATTATTTGGCTCTGAGCAACAGTAGGTTTGTGTTATCAGTACTCGGAGTACACAAATGAGTATATTTATCACCCATATATCTAACATGCTTTAAATTTTCTTGCTGAGTAAACTTTTACTAGTTACCTTAATTTTGGATATTATTGTGCAACAGTAAAATAATGTTATTGTGTGAATATTATTATTATTTATGATGGTTCACTAACATAGATTCCATGTTGGATAAAAAAAAATTAAAACAGATTATGTTGGTATGGTTCCTTGGAGCGTTTTTTAAGTTGGAAAATTTCTTCCACACCAATCAAGTGAAACCAGACTGTGATGTCATAGACTCAGGTTCGAAGAAAAAGCTCTAGTGTGAAGACACTCTTAGTTTGTGCAGATTTCCATCAGTGTCAGCCTCGTCAACCATGTCCTTGCCTGAGCAAGCAGCAAGCGTCGTGTGAAGCACAACAGTTCTTTGTGCTTTTTGTCATTTACGCATGAGGAATGATGGTGAAACCGTGAGCCACAGGTCTGAAGAGAAGAGAAGGTGAGCCGCATGGCCATGTTCTATGTGGCTGACTCGCCTGCTGAGTGGCTGTCAGATCAGCCTGGAGTTAAGGCCCTCCCTGATGTTCATCGCTGGGGATTGTGGGTAATTGGAGAGAATCGCTTCTATTCCCTCACAGCCACGCTAGTCTCAGTTCAGAGACAGACCGCAGGAAGCAACACTTTCCCCCTGCAGAAATCGTATGTCTAGAATCACTCCAATTTGTCATCTTTGGTTTGGACTTTTTGAATTTGAATGAGACACTCGGCTTTCTGTCCTTGACTTGTATCTCACTTTTCCTTCTGTGTTTATCTGTCTTTACAAAAATCAGTTTTCTGGAAGAAATCACCCTGCACTGAGTCACACATTTAGTAATGGCTGAGATGAAGCAAGAGTGCATTAGCACATAGCAGCTGAGAGCACTCAGGACGCCCAAAGAAGCAGAAAAAATAAATGAGATGTTTAGATAGTGACTGACTGACTGGGGTTGTGTTAAGTACAGCAAGAGGAGATGTATTTATATGGAGAAAACTGTGTACTGTTGTTTACTTATCACTTTGGCTCATCAAAAGAAATAAAAATACACAAACTAGACAATTGTTGATCTATATGTAGTAAAAGTACAGCGTTCTAGTGTAATCCCTAATTGCTGGGGGCAGTCGTGACCTACTGGTTAGAGTGTCAGACATGTAACCAGATCAAGGGTTTGTGTGTGTGTGTGTGTTCAACTCACTTCTCCAATGTGTGTGCACAAACTGTATGGGTTAAATGCAGAGAACAAATACTGAGTATGGGTCAGCATACTTGGTCAGCTTGTCACTACTGATTGTAAAACAATGTCATGGTATTTTGGTAAAGCTGACTGCAGTGAGCAAAGTTGGAAACTTTTTAGGAAACGCATGAGATTAMTGTTTTTCTTTTCTCAGGAGAAAATTCAGAAAAGCAGAAAGCTTAAGCAAAAGTCTCAATTTAGTATCTGTATAATCTCCTTTATGTCTAGTCCACAAAAATGGGGTATTATGGAGACCGCTTTTTAATTTCTCTTTTCTACGAGCTATATCCTCCTACTTCCGCAGTTCTGCAGAATTATTTTAAAGCCAGAACAGGATTAGCAAACGTGCCAGATGATGTTCAAATTGTGCACCATATGTCACAAACGATGCCGTTTAGTTTTCTAATGCGTTTTGTTTGCTGTTAATATTTCTTTTCCACAAATATGAGATGTTGTTTCATGTTCAGCCCAGATTCCATCTGCCGAATGATTGTGTGTGTGGTTTTGGCCAAGACAGATACTTAGAAAATAATAGTGCTGTGCTTTCTGTAAAATACACATATTATGAACGTGTATTTGTAATGTGTGTATTTAAATGGAATGTATTTGTGACGCTAAATAGTTTTGGGTCTTTATACAGCATATTCATACAACAAAATTCAGTCTATTTTTAAATAAATGTATCACGTAAATTTATTAGAATTGAATCGCTCGTTCCTGTTGAATCTAAACATATAACTTTACGAGCAATGTGAAACGAAATTCCATAAATAAGAAAAAAAAGTTGTTGAAATGTCAGTTTATCATATTTGACCTCTGAAGAATGTATTAGATCTGCAGGGGTTATGCAACAGGGCACTGAACGTGACAGCTTGTGTCACGTTTGACTTAAAATTGACATTTGAAAACTGAATGAACATCTGAAAAATTTTGTGTTTACTCTGGTTGTATTTGTCTTATATTACGTTCCGTAGCAAAATCTGACACCTTTCGCTGTGGTGCACGCAAAAATAGAGGAAATCAGGAAGGCGGTGAATTCTTGACACTGTACATGTACAACTAAGTGACAAACTAAAATAGAGAATAAAAAGTAGGCAGAGAGAGAGAGAGAATGAGGTCTCATTGCTCGATCTTGACTCATCTAGCTCACCACACATTTCCCACAGTTCAGAAATAGACAGCTTTGTCAGCTTCTTTGGCACCGTCTTGTTTTCAGGTATAAATAACAGCCAGCCGATATCTTCTCCGTTTCTGATATCTCTCTCTGAAACGCGGCCGCTCCCCCACCCCGAGTATTCAGCAGGGGGAAGACGGCTGTTATAAAATAGCGTGTTATTCATGCGTGAGAGGGTCTCAAAGCAGATCGGCCTTATCGTGCCTTTATTTAGTCAGAATGATAATGAGAGACAACAATGGATTCTGGGGATCTAACTGTCCTTGTAATAACTGTGGCTGCGCGTCGACATCCTGCTTCATGAGATCCAGACACCCAGTCAAAACATTTAGCTGCGCCATCAGTACCGCGCTGACGCGCTCAGATGTAAATAACGTTTTAGGTCGCCCCATTGTACAATTAAAACCCGACAAAGCGTAATGTGTTTTTGTGGCTTTTAATAGCACAGTCAAGCGAAGCAAACACGACTATATGATTTTTATTTTGTTTTTTTAACAGCGAGATTACAAAGTCGCATTTCAAACTTGGCAGGCTCTCAAGAGCCGCTATTTTCGAGCGTTTTTGTAGCGCTAGCTTTCGCCTGAGTTTCACCAGATAACAGCAACAGCAGTTCTCTCTATGACAGTATGTCGTTATGCTGAGAAGACGTGATTTGTAAAATGGCCATTGTCATGGATTGCCTCTTGAGTCCAGTTAAGTATTGGCCTCCATGATATCTTCTATAAACGTAATCGCTCTCTGTATTTTTCGATGTGCCCTCACCGTGATACACTGAACCGTCTCGGCCGTCTAAAGTCTCATCTGAACCGTCTTCCACCTGATGGAAACCTTGAGTGGCCCCCAAATAAAGCACAAGTAGTTTTTTTGTATCTGTAGTTGACTTAATCCAATGAGCTTTTTCATATGGCTACTTTGGCTGGTAAACTATGGCTGTAGTTTACTTGTATTTAGGCAACTGTTTCTCAGTTGTATTTTTCTTTATTTTTGTCTTTAAAATTGTTGCTGTCAACAAGAAATTCCACTTGCCTGATATTGCCACATTGGCTCAACATTGGTTTTGCAAACATTTATAAAGGCTTTTGTATGGTAGTTTTAGTGTATATATAGTGTATATACAGTAATATATATATATATATATATATATATATATATACACTGTCCCTAATTAGTTTGATTGAGGTGGGGCTGCTTGTTCAGCCAATGGCGACCCACATGATGGGGAAGTTTGGGAGAACAAATATTTTCTCAGCCATTACTAATCATTACTAATTGAGTTTGGAAAAACAATTATTTTTGCATTTAGTGTCCCCAAACACTCGACTTTACCATAACCGCTCGTGAATACCTTTTTTTTAGCATCAACCACTACAGAAGCAACTTCTGGCGTGCCGTCAAAGAGCAAAGTTGTGAAGGTAAAGCAAGCTAAAGACTCTGGACTCCCAGGGGCCAGTGTTTTAATGTCACAGAACAATGCATAATGCTCACTATAAGTGTCTAATGGGGGATCTATCTGTGTATGCCTGTCCACCATCAGCCACCTGTGTTGATAAATATCTCCTTAATCTGACACATTGTGCATTAGTGTCTCAGACTCAGAACTAATGTCATCCATTAGCTTGCTCTCTCCCACACCCACTAACATCACAGTGCCAGAAGCCGCTTAGCATCCACTTAGATCTCGGTATATTTTTGAGACTGATATCTTGACATCAGATGCTCTGTTTTTTTGGGTGTTATGTGCTTTAAACCTCCATTTAGACGGTAGGATTCAGCTTGTGTGCTCAAATCAACTTGTGTTTAACGCATAAAGTCGCAACCACTGGCATTTGCCAAGTTGCGGTTTTGTCACAGAAATATGGCGCGACTTGGCTGGTAATAGTTCTGTGCTGTTGTACACAGTGTTTTTTGTGGCATTTATTCTGCTCTATGCCAATGTGGCACGTACCAATAACATACAATAATAACAACATCATCAGGAGCCTGTTATCTCTGCATTCCTTCTGCTGCTCGGACGCCCTCGTGTTTCATTCACCTGATGTCTGAAGACATCTGGCCCTCCATCTCCTTGACACACACATACAGCTCAGTTTCAGCTTCAACAGCTGCTGTAGTCTAGTCTAGTCTAGTCTAGTCCAGTCCAGTCCAGTCCAGTCCAGTCCAGTCCAGTCCCTGTCTCCACTGCCATACTATTCTGTATAGTTCTTTCTGTACTATTCTATTTATGTGTCTAACCCCTTCTACACTTTATTCTATTATGTGTTCAGTCCTTTCGACGCTACTAAACTATTCAGTTATAAGAAATTGTGTGTAAGCCTTTCTGGAATTATCTGGATTTATCTGCATAAATGGCGCTTAAAATGGCTTCAGTGTGACTATTTCTTGTTGCAGAAATATAACATTTTCTTGCGGCAGTAAACAGCAGTTGGGCTGTATTTGCTGTTTATCATAGGCATTACACGGTTCAACCTCTTTACTTCCCTCATCTGGACTCAAAATACTCTTATGTTTTGTCAATATTTGTGTATTTATAATGTATTGAATTGGATGAAGACGCTAAGCTTGGCTCTGTTCTGACTGCAGACAGTTCTGTTGTTGTTTTCATACGTGATCTTTAGGATAGACTGCCCCACACTGTTGTTTGCAGGTGATTAAGTCGGATCTGTGCTTTCAGACATCGCAGGCATTTCTGTGGCATATCTACATTGTTTACTGTTGTAATTTCTTAACCGTCAGCACGATGCCAAGTGAATTTTCCCTATAACTACTAGAAGCAAACTGGCGGTATGGAAAGAGCTGACAGGAAGCTGGAAGTGTGGCTTCTGCTTATTTGCATCATGCTGCTTGGCCACGGTGCTGAATTCATGCGCACATGAGGCAGCTAAAGTGACAGGAGGGTATGCGTCGCTTTGTTTTATTACATGCCCTATATATCGGCATAACTATGCAGAGATTGGATGTGGATTTGACTTTTAGCTATTTATTTTTGCTATTT